>VDFB02275174.1:0-39197 GCA_007258455.2 Sequoia sempervirens
CCAAAGAAATCTTTTTTGGATTTTTTCAGTGGCATCAGCAAATTTAGCTGGAATCTTAAAAAGACTAAGGGCATAGATTGGCAAATTCTGGAGAGAAATTTTGAGATGCTGAAGTTTTCCGACTTGACTTAGCAGGGCTCCTTTCTAGCCCGCGAGCTTTTTGCTAAATCTTTCAACCAACAAGAGCTAGAATGACTCTAGAGGTTTCAAACTTAAGGGTAGACCAAGGTAGGTGGCAGGAATGGAATCCACTCTACAACCTAGGATTCTAGCAATTTTAGCCTGTCTATGATCTAGAGTGTTGAAGAAAAATAGTGAGCTTTTTTTATTATTGATCAGCTGTCCAGACACTCTCCCATGCTTGTCAAGCAACTATTTTATAGTTTTACCTTCAGCCACCATGGCTTTACCCATAAGCATAGTGTCATCAACAAATTATTGATGGGAACACGCCAGATTGCCTGAAGAAGGTTTAAGACCAGAAAGAAATTTGAAGTCAACCAACTTTTTTAGATTCCTACCTAAACTTTTAGCCATAATAGTGAATAAAATAGGAGAGATAGGATCACCCTACCTTAGACCTCTAGTGCTTTGGAAAAAGAAGGAGGGGGATCCGTTGACCATAATTGATATGGAAGCCATGGACACAAGCTGTTCAACCATTTGGATGACCCTGTTGCAAAAACCAAAAGCCTTTAAAATTTTAAATAAGAAAGTCTAGTCAACTCTATCATAAGCTTTTGAAATGTCGAGTTTTAATAAAAAGCCTTCAGTCTTGGACTCAACTTGTTGGCATGCACGTTTTTTCAACCTACGTGTTATTAAGTCCAACTCCGCATTTATTTCATTTTCGGTGCATTCGGTACATTATTGTTTTGGTCGGCTCCTTTCCTTTTACGTCTCCTGCTCCGCCATTCATCTCTGCTTTGCATTAACGTTTGGACGGATCCTTGTCTATCACCTGCTCTATTTAACAGGGCTTTTGTATATTGTAAATCATTCATTCTTGATCAATGCAATTGATCGACTGGTGAAATAGCAACTTCTTAGGTTGCTTCTCTGCATTGTGAAGGTTTCAGGTTGTTGTTCTGGGATTGACAATATGGTATCAGAGTAGTCAACCCATCTACTCCTTCCTTGCTAAGAGTTTTCGCCAAGTATTAACTTTTCTTTCATGGTGGTTTGTTGTCTTTCTGCTCGGTTGTGAGAGGAGGACCGCACAGAAGATAGTCACGCTTCCACGCACGCCCTATCTTGTAGTAAAACTCTCTGCTTTGCTGAAAACAGTCGAGAGCCAGGGTTTCAAATGTGGAGGGATGCTTGAACGCCAGTGAGCTCCATCTTCCATAGCTCTCAGTATTGCTGCAGAGCTTCCGCTCCTGGCTGTGCCTCTGCAGCTCGTATGCGAATTCTGATATGTGGTCGAGGCAAGCTAAAATTGGGGTCATTGCAGACACTGGAGGTGTTGCAGAGGTCAACAGTATCCCATATTTGGAACATTATGGCATACCTGCATAGCCCTACATTGGTAGTGAAGGTGAGGTGGTCGATTGGGCAGTTAGAGGAATTGCTGAAGAAGGGGGCATTTTTGGAGGTGGTGAAGTCAAGAAAGGAGATCAAAACTCCTCTGTGCATGTTCCTTTTTGAAGGAGTTTCAAATCTGTGCTTCTGCCTCTTGCCAGAGGTCTCATCTCCTACAGCGTATGCCAATACTCTTTTCTGTTGAGGTCTCTGTGTGTTCATGTGAATTCAACTATGGTTGTGTGCATGAGAAGAGCAGAGACTGGTGGGACGCGCTGAATGCAAGTTTGGCTTGACCAAGGACTTTAGTCCCACATTGGACACGCATACTTTAGTTAAGCTTCCTATAATGCTCAACACACTACTTTAAAGATGTGAGCAAAGGCTCCCATTGAAAGTTAAAGTTTGGATTGCTTTGATCTCGCATGCTTTCTAAGTGAAGGTTTTTTTTTTTTTTTGTGGTCACGTGGAGCTATCAAGAGCTATTGTGGACTCTGAAAGTGCTTTAAATAGGGCTCTTTTTCAAATTTGTGCAACTTCTGCAAACGAAGTCCATTTTCAGCAAACGAGTTATCGTGGGTAAGCTACTTTGACAAACTTCGAAGTGGATGAGGTGTTTTTTTTAAATTCTACCATTTTGTGTCAATTTTACTAACTTGAAGTTGCAAGTTGTTATTATTGAATCCCTTGGAAAATTTGGTGTTTGGGAATTATAAAATCAGTTTGTATCTATTCTTTGGGGGGGGGCAGGTGTATCTTGCTTTTTAGTCCTTTGTGTCCCCTTATATATCATGTCAGAACCTAGGATTGATTTGCTCACTCCACACAACTATCACACATGGAAGCTCAAGATGTCACAATTATTGCAATCTCAGGGTTTTGGCAATTGTTGGATGCTGACCAACCCTAATTCACTAAAATGTTTGAGCAATTTGTTCATAGAAACAAAATGGATGAGGCTAAAGGACTCATAGGTCTTCATGTGTCTGATAATTTGTTGTTTCATATTGCTGAATGTAAAACACCTAAAGATGTGTGGGATAAGCTTGCAAAATTGTATGGTAAGGTCAATCAGTTTAGGATCTTACAGCTTGAAGCTGATCTCACTTCTCTCTCTCCAGATGTTTTTCCTTCTATTCAGGATTTCCTTGCACAGTTCAAATTGATTTTGTCTCAATCAAAAGGATGTGGTCATGCCAAAGAAGATAAGGAGTACGTATTTTCTTGATCCTATCTAAGCTTAGAGGTCCTTTTCAAGTGTCTGCCTCTACTTTCTATTCTACTATGGATGCTATGGGGGTAGATCATAAGATGCCTTCTTTTGAGGAATTTTGTGATCGATTGACTAGGGAGCAGGCTAAGTTGATTCAGATGGATGCTCTTCCTAAGAGTCATGCTTTAATGGCTGAATCTTCCAAGGGCAAGGGTAAGAATAAGAAGAAGCCCAAGATAGATTCGTCTTTAGGTGGTGAGTCTCCCTCCAAGCCTAAGGTGAAGACTGATCAAAAGCATAATCCTTCACTTCCTCCTCCTTCTAACTCTGTCGCGTCACCTTCCAAGTCTCAGAAGAAGAAGGAGAACTGTTCGTTCTGTGGAAAATCTGGGCATAATGATGCACATTGTTTTGCAAGGCTAGCTGCATTAGAGGAAGCTATGAGGAAGCATAATCTTGCCATACCTAAGTCTTCTTCTTCGGGAAAAGGGCAAGCCCTCTCAACTACAACTTTGTCCTCTACCAGTTCTAGTTGGATTCTTGATTTTGGTGCTTCTCATCACATGACTCATACTGTGGATCTTCTCGATTCTCTTTTTGATAGTCTTACTTCACATATTGCTGTTGGGAACTCTTCTCAAATTCTAGTTTTGGGAACAAGCTCAGTTCATATGCAGGATGGTAGCATTGATGATGTTCTTCTTGTTCCTGATATTTCACATAATCTACTTTCTGTCTATTAGATTTGTAATCATGGTGATGGAAGGCTTGTTGAGTTCTCTCCTACTGATGTGACTATTCGAGAGATGCAGGATCCTGAGAAGGTCATTGCTATAGGAACAGTTGACTGTGTGGCCTATTTGTATAGGTTTGATGGATTTGAGTATTCATCAGGATCATCCCTTATTGCTCATGCAAATTCTACAAGAAAGCTTTGGCACGAACGGTTTGGGCACCTGAATTATAGATATATTGAACAACAGATGAGCACACAAAATTTGGTAATTGGTCTACCTTAGATCTCTTGTTCAGATGGAGTTTGTCAAGGTTGTGTGCTTGGAAAGCATCATAGGGATCCTTTTCCTAAGGGTATGGCCACATGTGCTTCGGCACCCCTTGAGTTGGTGCATAGTGACCTCATGTCATTCCCCACTCCTTTTTCAGGGGCCAAGTATGTGCTCACCTTCATTGATGATTTTTCTAGGCGCACTTGGGTGTATTTTTTGAAGTACAAGGATGAGGTTCTTCAACATTTCATAACCTTCCTTGCATTTGTGGAGAAGTAGTCAGGACATTCCCTTTAGAAGATTCGCACAGATAATGGGGGGAAAATGTCAATCAAGCGTTTCAATAATTTTGTAGTACTAAGGGTATTCTTCATCAACACACAGTGCCATACACTCCTCAACAGAATGGTGTAGCTGAGCGGAAGAATAGAACTTTACGAGAGATGGCCAATTGTATGCTCCAATCTAGATCCATGACTCCCACCTTTTGGGCAGAGGCTGTCAATTGTGCAAACTACATTCATAATCGTATGCCCCACAAGGCAGTATAGAACATGACTCCCAAGGAGGCTTGGACTCATGTCAAGCCCAAGGTTTCCTACTTTAGAGTATTTGGGAGTGATGCATGGGCATTCATTCCAGATGGTAGGCGCAAGGCAATGGAGAAGAAAAGTCAACAGTTCATTTTTGTTGGTTATTGTGAGGATGTGAAGGGTTATCGGTTGTTTGATCCTATCACTCGAGAGGTTCATTTTCGTCGTGATGTTCAATTTGATGAGTCTTTCACTTCGAAGGATTCTCCATCACAAGCCTCTCCCTCTCTTCTTCCTAGTTCTTCTTTAGAGGATGTTGTGCTTCCAGATGATGATGATGATGCTTGTAATGATGTTGTTCCTGATGTTGGTATCGATCTTTTTGTTGATATTACTCCATCTTCTCCTTCTCCTCCACCTGCACCACGTCGACCTTTATGGGCTTGTACACTTCTTGAGGATGCTGGTTCACTTGTAGGTGATCCCATAGCTACACATTCCACTCGTTCCCGTACTTCAGGTATTAGTCTTTTGAGTCATGCAGTTTCTACTGATCCTCAGAAATTTTCAGATGCTTTGGGTGTTCCAGAATGGGATAGTGCTATGATAGAGGAGTATTCTTCTTTGATGAAGAATCATACATGGGATTTGGTTCCTCTTCCTAAAGGAAGAAAGTTGGTTTGATGCAAGTGGTTGTATCATACCAAGTTTGCATCCGATGGTTCTATTGATAAGTATAAGGCTCGTCTAGTGGCCAAGGGCTTTTCTTAGGTTGAGAGTATTGACTATTCTGAGACCTTTTCTCCTGTTGCAAAGATGGATTCCATACGCCTCGTGCTTTCTATTGTTGCATCTAAGGGTTGGTTAGTGTATCAGATGGATGTGAAGAGTCCTTTCTTGCATGGTTATCTTCATGAGGAGATCTATATGGAGCAGCCACCTGGCTTTGTGCAAGACCCTTCACTTGTTTTTAGGCTCCAACATTCATTGTATGGTCTCAAACAAGCTCCTAGAGCTTGGTATGAGAAGATGGATAGTTTCTTGCTTGTTTTTGGATTCACTAGATGTCACTCTGATCCTATAGTTTACATTCAAAGGCATGGGGGGGATCTTCTCATCCTTGTTCTTTATGTGGATGACTTGATTCTCACGGGGAGTTCTAGTGCCATGATTGAGGATACTAAGCAAGCTTTGATGGAGCATTTTGATATGACAGATCTTGGTTTGTTGCATTACTTCCTTGGTCTTCAAATCCATCAATGTTCTACTGATATTTCTCTCTTCCAACAGAAGTATGCTCTTGATTTGCTTCAGAGATTTGGCATAGCTGATTGCAAGCCAACCCCTGCTCCTTTTCAGTCAGGTGTTGTGTTGTCCACTAATTGTACTACTCCATCCGTTGATGCTACTTTGTATCGGCAACTAGTTGGCAGCCTTTTGTACTTAACACATATTCATCCTGATATTTCCTTTGCTATTGGTCTTGTCTCTCGTTTCTCTCAATATCCTCATGAGAGTCATTGGAAGGCAGCCAAGCGTATTTTATGATACATTCAGGGCACTATACAGTTTGGCATTCACTACACATCAGGTGCTACTGAGATTGTGGGCTTCACTGACTCAGATTGGGCTGGTGATGTTGATGATAGAAACTCCACTTCTGGTTTTGTTTTCTGTCTTGGTTCTGGTCCAGTTGCTTGGTCTTGCAAGAAGCAAATTGCTATTGCATTATCATCAACTGAGGCTGAGTATCGAGGAGCTGTCTTGGCTAGTCAAGAGGTTCTTTGGCTTCGACAGTTGATGGCTGAGTTTGGCTTTCCTCTTGATCATCCCACTCTTCTTTGGTGTGATAACCAAAGTGCCATTCATATTTTTCACAACCCAGTGGAACATCAACGCACTAAGCATATTGAAATCCACATGCACTTCATTCGGCAACTCCTTCAAGATGGTGTTCTTGCTTTGGAGTATTTTCCTACGGCGCAATAGGTTGCAGACATCTTCACTAAACCTTTGGCATCTCCTCGCTATCTTCAATTGCGATCAAAGTTAGGGGTGAAGGAAGTTGTCCTTGGGGGGTCTTAAGGAGTCCTCCTTCCTTTCACTTTTGTTCTCTCTTTTGGAGAGGAGTTTTCTCCCACAAGGTTTTTCTCCTTTTCTCTGGTTATGAGAGATTTGTAGTTCATTGCATTGTAGTTGTACATGGGTACCTAACAAGGCTTTATTGTCGGGATCTATAATGCATCTCATATTGCATATTGCATTTTCTTTTTCTCCCTAAGTTGCACTTAAGGGGGGGTGTTGGCATGCACATTTTTTCAACCTACGTGTTATTAAGTCCAACTCTGCATTTATTTCGTTTTTGGTGCATTCGGTACATTATTGTTTTGGTCGACTCCTTTCCTTTTATGTCTCCTACTCCGCCGTTCATCTCTGCTTTGCATTAACGTTTGGACGGCTCCTTGTCTATCACCTGCTCTATTTAACAAGGCTTTTGTATATTGTAAATCATTCATTCTTGATCAATGTAATTGATCAACTGGTAAAATAGCAACTTCTTAGGTTGCTTCTCTGCATTGTGAAGGTTTCAGGTTATTGTTTTGGGATCGCCAATACAACTAAGGAGTGAATATTATCATGAACAGTAACAATAGAGTCAAGAATTTGTCTACCAGGGACAAAGCCATTCTTTTGAGGAGAAATCAAGGAAGGAAAAAGAGTTAAGAGTCTTGAAGTTAAGACCTTGGATATGATTTTATATAAGGAATTATAGAGGCTTATAGGCCTAAAAGCCTCAAAATTATTAGCTCCAGGTTTCCTGGGGATAAGAACCAAGAAGGTAGTATTTAATTCTTTTAGAAGATTTCTGGAGCCAAAAGATTCTTTAACAGCATTTACCACATCTTCTTCAACAATCTCACATAGCCATTGAAAGAAAAATAAAGGGAAACCATCAGGCCCTAGAGCTTTACTCCCTTCAAAGGAGAAGACAGCCCGCTTGACTTCCTCGTTGGTGGGGATAGAAGTCAAAAAAGAGTTATTTTCCTAGTTGATAATTCTTGGTATAGCTTCCACTAACTGATCCTGCTCATTATGGTTTATTTCCTCACTGGCTCAAAGAAGGTGTTTAAAGAAGGAACCCGCTTGCTTCCTAATGTCATCCTCCTCCTCATACATGGTTCCATTCACTTCTATATGAGATATTCTATTTACAGCTCTCTGTGTTTTGAAGCCGAAAGATGAAAGTACCTGTTGTTTTTGTCTCCTGCAGATAACCAAAGAGCTCTAGATCTTTGTCTCCATAACTCCTCTTCCTTTCCAATTATGTCATGCATCTTCGTGAGGATGTCATTCTCTCTTTCCTTGGTATCATTCAAAGAGCCCTCCTTCTAAATTTTAAATTGAACTTCTCCCAATTCCATCTGAAGATCAGACTTAATCCTAAAGATGTTCCCAAAAGATTCCTTTTTCCAATTTTTTAGATTGCATTTCACTTCCCTTAACTTTTTAGCAACTCTGAACATAACAGTTCCTTGAATTCTTATATTCCACCATTTCCTTATTTCTTGTTTTAGAGTAGGATGAGAGATCCACATTTTTTCAAATCTGAAAGGAGTGTTCCTCTTCTTTTTTATTGGGTCCGCAATGAAATTGATAGGAAAATGATCGGAACCTATTCTAGAAAGAGCTCTGAGGGAACAGTAATAGTCAAAGTACCATTGGTTGGAAATTAAAGATCTATCTAATCTGACCTATATGAGATCCGACCCCTTTCTGCGGTTAGACCAGGTAAAGGAGGCTCCTTGGAGATCCATATCAATCAATCCATGATTATCAATAAAATTTTGCAAATCCTCTTTGCTTTCCAGATTGATCTGCCAGATTGATCTGGGATCCCCCAAATTTTTCTCCATTCATTAGGGGAGTGTTGAAGTCCCCCATAACAATCCAAGCTTCTCTGTCAAAAAACCTCCTAAAGGCAGCTAATTCTAACCAAAAATATCTTCTCATGCCTTTTCCATTAGGAGCATAAATGTTCAATTGAATCCAACTAAAGTTATCTCTTATATGAGTAAATCTAGTAGAAATATCATTTGTACCTTCCAAGATCGGATCACCTCAGATAGTATGGCTATTCCAAAAAGTCACAATACCTCTAGAAGCTCCACTCAAATTATTACCCTGGTTACTGTAATACTGGAAAAGTTTCATCTTTTCAATTTTCTCTTTTGGCATTTTAGTTTCCTGAATTAAGAGAATATCTGGCTTGTGATCTCTAACGAAA
This sequence comes from Sequoia sempervirens, assembly GCA_007258455.2. Taxonomy (NCBI): domain Eukaryota; kingdom Viridiplantae; phylum Streptophyta; class Pinopsida; order Cupressales; family Cupressaceae; genus Sequoia; species Sequoia sempervirens. Next base: position 8,560 of record VDFB02275174.1, read on the forward strand.
TTGCGAAGAACATCCTACTTTTGGGGGCTATTGAGTCCCCTTATGTTCCAGGACATAATCTTCATTAGATACCGGGGGAATTAAGGCATTCTGGGATGGTTTTTTGAGAGCCATCCGCAATATCCTGAAAACTATTCAACTCTCTTTTCTTTTTTGAAGACTTTTTACCTCTTGAATTCTTTACTGCTCCACAGTCTGCCTTGACTCTTGATCTGGTTGAAATGCCACTTGGGGTCTTCCCCTGAGTATTTTTTTCTTTTTTCTTCTTTGATATATTCTCCTCTTTATCAGTCTCTTCTTGGATATCCGTCTCTCTACTTGACTCCCAATCCTTATCAGTAGGTATCCTTTGTTCCCAAGGTAGGGTGTCCATGTTAACATTCTTTTGAGCAGACAAGATTTTACTGGATATATCTGCTGAGTGATTTAGATTTTCAAGGGATTCCAAAACCCTTTCTGGGGAGTTAGGATCTGTCACATATGCTACTCCCTGAGGGGGAAGATTATCAGGAGATTGGAAGGGAAAAGGAATATCCAGTTCCAAGGACAAGCCCTCATTAGGGATGTCCTCCAAACCCGGGAATACTTTGTTTCTATCAGAAGGGATTGTCATTTTAGATAAGGAGGTAGAAAGGTTCAGATTTCCTTCCCCAACTAAGGTGTCTTCATCGGACTCCCTTCCTTAGATGGGGACATATTAACAACATTCAAGTAATGATAATCAAAAGCGATCTCACCTTTAGACTCCATAACTACTTCAATCTCTGGAGAGACTCTCTGAGTATTGGATGCCATATTTTCCAATACCTGCTCATTGTTTTCCTTCCTTTCTCCTCTTGAATCACTCTTTTTTTTCCATGCCTTTTCTTCAGGTCCAGCTGGTTTTTCTTTCTCTGAAGTGGCATTTAGGGGGCATTTTTTTTCCCAGTGACCAGATTTCCTATACTTGAAGCAAGCAAACGGAATGGTTTCAAACTCAATATTCTACACCTAGGAACCCAGTTTAGATTGAATCTCAATCGAAGATGGAAGATCTGTTTCCTGGGAGACTCCCACACATATCCTTGCAAAGACCATTCTCTTTCTAGCCGCTATCATTGAATCAATAGAGAGGAGCTCCCCAAAGGAGCTAGCAATACCATGAAAGATGTCTTCACTCCAATACTCCAGGGGCAGACCTGGAAGTCTAACCCAAACTGGGACATTCTCAAAGATGGAATCCGATAGATCTAAGTTGGAGGACCAATTCTTTAGGGCCAGGGATGATTTCCCTATTACCCAGGGACCACCACTTCTAACTGCCATGATGTCCTCTCTACAAGTAAAATCAAATGCGAAAAAACCCTTTGGAAGAGCGGCGACAAAAACGTTCCCACTAGTTCTCCATTTATTTTTAACAAACTCCCTAACCACCTCAATATTTGGTTTAGGGCCCATAAAATTTCCTACCAAAGTTCGTTCCATAAGAGCTAAATTATGGTCAATGAGCAGATCTGGAATAGAGATAGCAAACTTACCTCCTACAGGAGACGAAATGATTTGCATTGGAGGGAAATAAGATTTTCCATTAGGTTTTACCCCGAATAGAGAAGTCCAGGGTTTGCAATTACCTCCAGTGCCAACAGTGGTCCCCACACCCACTTTAGCTTTTTCGTTTTTACTGGTGGGAGATGCTGCAGGGTTAATCTCTGAATTTTCCTTTCCCCCAGGTTCCACATGTATTTTGTTTCTGAAGTCCACATCATCCTGGTCATCCTTACCTTGCTTCTGACTCGACTCTAGCTCCTGATTCGACTCCAAAGTTGACCAAATTTGATCTAAAAAGTAAAATAAAAAGAAACCCCTAACCAATGGGCTATATGACAATATGCACATACAATAGTTTCAATAATCATTTCAAATCCACACCTAAGCAACAAAATACTTACAACAAGCTAAAACCTTGACTCAACTTGGGAATCTATGGGCTACCCCCTTTTCATATGGGATATTAGTTCCATATGTTTTTTAGCTTTCTTCCTTGAACAAAACTTCTTGTTTGTGACTACTATCTGTTCATTTGCACAAACCAAAACTAAGGCCAGTTTAATGGGATCTACCATTGCAATCAATTGACCATCCAAATAAAAAGAATCCTTATGGAAAATAGAGGTAGGTGGCCCACCACCCATGGATTTTGAGGCAGAGGTCCATCATTCAAGGAGATTAAGACCAAAGGATGCTAGGGATCAACTTTGAAAAATAAACATGCTTAGTAGGAGATGAAAATTTTGAGAGAGACACCTCTGTAGGTGGAAATTTAAAGTGCCAAAGGAGGAATAGAATCAACCATTATATCTTAACAATTAGATTCAACTCCTTTCCACCAAGAACCTTTCTTGGCCTTCTTATTCTCTTGCCTTGGGAAAGATTTTGTCATATGACCTAGGGAAAACCAAGATTTGTATTTGAAAACCATCTACTCATATTCTAATTATCACTTTAAATTTTGATCTCCAACCTTGAGCCAAATTTTCTTCCAAGGAATTTTCAATTGTAATCAGGCTAGGGGTTTTAACCAAAAATGTAGGGGAAGATTAAGCAACCTAACCCACACCAAAACCACTTTTGGTGGGATTGAATTTTGGGCACCAAGGCTTCATGCCAAGAATTATCTTTTCCCAAGACTAGGGTTCCACTTAAAGAATAAAATCACCTTCCACCATCACATTTGAACCAATGTTCAAGCTATGACACCCTCCATGATTCAATTCAAAAATGTGCATTTTCTTTTCCATGCATGCGAGAACAAGTTTTTAGTGATAGTCAAACATCTTATAGATTGATGATATCTTGTATCAACTTTGAGGGTGCAAAATACTTCTCCAACATTGATCTTGAGGCAGAGTATTACTAATTGCCAGTTGGGCTAGCAAATGAGTGGAAGTTAGCATACAAGAGGAAGGAAGGATTATTTTAGTGGTTGATTATTTCATCGGGTCAACCGACATGCCTAAACATTGATGAGAATGATGGTCAATGTTTCCCAATCATTTACATAGTTCTTTGTGATTGTCTATTGGATGACATACTCAATTACAACAGAACATGGATGGAGCATGCATGCCTTGCAGGTTCTTAACACTTCACCTTGAGAAAAGCTATATGTTAATTGAGGAAAATGTGTGGATTACATTTTCAATGGGGATGGAGTGCATGTGGATTCAGAGAAGATTCAAGTAATTGTAGATTGGCTTTCCCTAGAGACCTTCACAAACCTTTGAATATTGTTGGGTGTGGGAAATTTCTATGAGAGGCTTGTGTTGGGCCTCTCCTGCATTGCATAGCCCTTGAATTAAGCAAGTAAAGGAGGAGTCAAACCAAATTTTGTTTGGACTAAGGCACAACAAAAGGTTCTTGAAGAGATGAAGTGTGGACTCTACTTAGCTTTGGTGATCACTCTACCAGATATGCAACAACTGTTTGAGTTAGAGAGTGATCTTTTAGAGTATGAACTCAATATTTCTCTCTAGCAACTTGGACACCCAATTTTACATAACAATGACACATTCATCAACATAGTATGAAAATACTTTACATATGGTAGGGTGTTCCATTCCATAAATCACCTTGTTGGTAATGGAGGACTTTTGTCTTGGGAAAGGAGGTAGGCATCCATGCTAAACACATGACTCTTTAGTTTTGGTATAATTGAGAGCTAGTTACAAAATGATAACCTTCAAATTTAGTCCACTTACCTGTAACAATTTTGTTTGACTTAATCATATGAAGGGAAAATTTATAGAAAGCTTGAAAAAATGCCAAAGTCATAATTTGCATTTCATAGCCAAACAAGGAGGTTTTGCCTTTTCTAGAGGTCAAAAGATGCCTACATGGCATTTGAGGCCATACTTTTTTACTATACATGGTATAAGAATCTTTATTTAAAAATAATGGTTGAGAAAAAAATCCTAGTCTAAAAGCTATGAATGACAGGAGGAATTGCCAAATCCCAAAGGGTAGGGTCAAACTATCAATACCCATCTACACTAGCAGATAGACCGTGTTTGTTCTAACTAGATAATGAGTGGCCATGAAATAACTTTGTCATCCTGAAAAGTTGGCAGTCTTGGACTCTTTCTGATAGGTACAACTTGAGATTCTTAGTAACCATTGGAAGATAAATAACTTCATCTTTGAGTGGTGCCTCTTTTACTTCTATGTAGACACCCATATACAGATCTATTGGCTGATGTTGTAAAATTTAGAACAATAACTACACAACCCTTCTTAGAGAATTTTGTACATACCTCACATATCAACAAAGTTGTTGACTTTGTTATTTTTGCAAATATTGTTCTTTCCTTGTGTGTGGATACATTATTTTGGACAGTTTCTAAACAATTCCCAAATATGCATCCATTAATGATTTGGTTGCATTTTCACTTAGTATGTTCTGAAGAGTCCAACATGAGTATATAATTCAGTGTGATAATATACCAGAGTGCAAAGACAATATAACTATATTCATGTCCATTGATTATCTACCACATTCTACAGATTAATGCAGTCCTACCATTTGGTTCAGTCAATATATGCATACAGTATCGATGGGTTCTAGCATGAGAGTTTTTTAAAGTGCAGAAATAGATTAATTAGTATCCATGTCTAAATGCTCATTATAACCTTTGTTCAATGCAGCCTACAACACTAACATTAATTCGATTTAATTGTTAAGACCCAGACAACAATCACAGATAGTCATCATTCCTGCAGAAGATAAACAATGGCGGTTATAATCGTCACAGTCTGCCCAGATTTAATTCCACTCGCCATGAATCTATTTGCTCAATATTGATCCATCAGATGTGTTAGAAGCAAGTTATACATCTTAGCGGACAAGACTAGATATCATATTCAATAATCAACTGAAGCTGGGGCCGGAAGTTCATGCGGCATCATTATGTCTGATTATGGAAACTATGTATTAAAGCAAAGTGAGCAATCTCACCTGTATGCGTGTGATTTCGGGTTTCCCAATTGTTTAATCTCTTCTTCACCCGATATGCACAATAATACGTAATATGATAGATCACTACTTTGTTGAATCGCTATTTCTATTGGGGCTTCCTATTCCTGTGAATTGTTTTATTTTTATACACTTCTGCAAGCCGGAAATATCGTCCATGTCTTATAGCCTGGGAATGGACTTGGTATGGGGAGTTGTGTCTCTTGGTCTTAGGTGACGTTTTATTCTTCTCAGCGATTTGTTTAGCCTTCATCATATTTTGTTTGTCTACCAATAATAATAGCCTCCTGAAGAAATTCGCCCAGATAGCAACGAAATGCTTATCGTTCTATTGTCCCATTGTCACTTTAGCAGGACGGAAACACTGTTGGGTGGGCAAGGAGGTTATGATGCAACCCCTAACCCTCCTTAAAGCTTTTATACATTCTACTCTTCAAATCTGCTCACCGTTAATCCATTGCAGGTTTGTTCACAGAGGCATCTGGCGCAAAAATGGGAGGATAAATTAGAGGTTTAACACCACATAATGTCCTACAGTTATCTACTACAGTCCCCATCAGCTATTACCAGGCATGTCTAGAGATCTTTGTCCCCAGTCGACTGCAGATCTGGAAACCCTTCTATGAGAAGGGTGTTGGGCGGATATAATCTGAGTAACCTATGAGTAGACTTATGCATTCACTCACTGAAGGCGACTTAACTCAGTATGATGGTGATTTAGGAGTCCATTGTTGAAGGTTGCACGTTTCAATTCCATTACTGTGAGCTCACTTTTCCAGGCGACCACACCCAACATGCTTTATTTGGTTGCAGATCAGAAAATTGACTGTCATATATTGTAGATCTGTCCCTAAAGTCCTGGGTAAATCCTATTCCATTGACCTGTTTATGGACAGGAGCATGGGGACATTGATTTTGCAATAAAGTGAAACTTTGTGGAGCGCTAATTCTCTTGCTTTAAGCAAGTGTTCAAGTAATAATTTCTTTTTGGGTGTGAGGGTGTAAATTCTGATTTTCAGTTTACCAGTTCTTTATTTCTGAAGTTAATAGCAAGATTTGATATTATAATAATCAAGAAACTCTAGTTATTTGACATTGGTATTTGTTGATTTGCTCTTTGGTCTTGATCTAAATCAGTGCGCTGTGCGTGACCATAAACATTTGGAGAGTCCAGTTGGTGTGGGATGTGACCGGCAAGTCAATCTCTAGGATTAAAAGGTCGGCTTCTTAATTGTCTTAAGCTAAGCCTAAAGTAATGCAAGGAAAGGGAAGGAGACTATAGAAAGAAAATAATGTAGAAAAAGGCTCATGCTAGACATTTACATCCTTACAACTAGAGCAAAGCTTAACAACTCATTATACGATAATCAACAGAAGAGTATACATTCGCAACGATTTAGAAATGAACAAAGACACTAATCAGAATCGTGTGGCAAATGGTTTCTTATATTTAGTTCATTGCCACTTAAATATTACATGGAATACAATCTCCTTTGGAAACATATAGAGGCTCCCTTATCTAGCTCTCAGTAGGTCAATATTGAGAACAAGCATCAAGCTAAAAAGCTCAGTTGCTTGTCAATTAACCTGAGACTTTGTTTTTACATTAGGCTTAATAGTTCAGTTGTAAGAAACTGCATCTAAACTACAAATGGGCATAGAGAAATGCCACCCACAATGATATTTTCATCCCAAAATAGAAGTTGAATTCTATGGCTTAGTCGAGGAGATGGAGATGTTTTTATCAAATTTGACACCATGAATTCTCTTGTTGGTGATTGGACTTTATTGTGTAGGCTGCTTGTACAAGTTCCATTAAAGTCTGTCGCGTAGTACAACACTTTGGAGCACTATATGGGTGGATTTCCATCACCATGCATCATGTAGGAAAAAAGTTCTCTGGCTTTGAATGTTGGAGTGGTCCTTATGGAAGATTTTGGTTTTGCTAGAGTAATAGACCCCACCAAAATGATGAGAGCCGAGGATTGGTGTGTGTATGCCATAGTGATACCATAGATTTGAAGATTGTGCAAACACGGGTCATCATGTGGACCTATGAAGGAATGGTTGCATGTTTCACAGGTTGTTGGATCAGCTTGTGGTGGCAGATTGTACGGTGCACATGAATATGGAGAGAAGTAGGTGCTTTCCCTTTTTTGAAGTCGTAGGAGCAATCCACATGGCTTTGGTCATTAATAACTACCCAACAATGTATCATTTAAAAAAGGCGGGGCACGCCTTGGAAAATAACACTATGCCAATGAAAAAGGTGTTGGGCTACTAACATGGACCAATGATGGAATCTCATAGGAGTGATTGCTTCTTTGTATTACATGGCAGCATGACAAACCATTAAATCTAATTTGATTGGGCTTTTTTGATGGTGTGTAATGTTATTTAAACTCTTTACGAGGCCGAATAGGATGCATCAAAATCACAAAATTGATTGATGGAGACATTCTGCTAATGCCACGGAGCATTGTTCCTTAATCACGAACAAGGCAGAATAGATTTGATGCCTATATTGAAGAATTCACTATAGTATTCATAAAAAAAAATTCTGCTATGTTCTTAAGATTATCTATGTTTTATATAGCAAGTTGCCAAATTGTTAATTAAACATTGTTATGTAAAAAATGGGACAAATTTTAATTATTAAATGTTATCAGATCAAAAAATTAACAAAAATAGCTTTCTAGTGAATATCAGTCATTAAAATTATCCCGACAAGGCATGCTTGTTTTGCATGTGTTTTTAAGGTAATTATTTAAAGCTTTGTCAATAATAATATAAATCAAAGCAAATTCAATACACGTTCATGTATGTGTATGAATAGATAGTTCTCATAGCATATGCTTTCAGTTGTCAAAGAACTTTTCCTTGACACTATATAAGACAACCCTTTTTATCTAGTTATTGTTTACTAAATTTTTTGAATGCAATGATATTTCAGGCTGTGCTTGAGACTGTAGTCAGGCTGCCAAAGTCACTCATGAGAAATCTAAGAAAAATGACACGCTAGAGACAAAGTGAGGCCCTACTTAGATTCATCTAGCTCTTCACTGTTTATTTTATGATAAAATAAGTCCAATGACTTATGCTTTGTTGTTGGTAGTATTCATATTGATCCGATTAGTGAAAGGTCCATGATTTTGAAGCTTCATGATGTAACCAAATTCTTTGTTTTGTTGTTTCCAGTGGAACATCTAGGTCTTTCCAACTTCATGATGTCTTCAACTTTGACAATGAGAATGGAGAAGAAGATACACCAATGTTAATAGATAGAAAGGTTTGTTCTTTGATGACTATGATGCTACAAGTGAAAGTATCACCATATTTATGCTTTCATCTTACCCGCTTCGACAATTTTTTTGACTCTAATACTTATTTCCAAAACTTATAATGATTTCCAATTGTTTGCTTAAAGGTTGCTTATTTTACAAGATAATATACTTATAATGTCCAATCCAAAATCCAAATATCTAGTCCTACAGTTGGACCTCAAGTACAATGTCACCCTTCTTAAAGTAGTCATGAGTTAGGATTGTTAGCATGATCATGTTGTTTACATCCATATTAGGGTGTTTGAGTACTGCTTTGATTAGTAACAGATGATATATTCTGTGGTGCAGGCTCATTTTAGGTTTAGTGGTGGTGATTGTCTCTCCAGCAGTTGGAAAAATTACCTTTGCTTGGTTTGGACAACCGGTTAGTCTCTTATGCCTTTTGCAAGGTGTAAATCCTTATGGACTAAAAGGAAACAACTCTCTAATTTGTTCCAGTGGTAGCTGAGTTTGTTTTATAAGCAATTTATGAGATTTTATCTAGTGATCTGTGACTAGTTTTTCTATTTTGATGAAGCTTTGAAATTCTTGACAGGTTATTACAGGGTACTTACTTGGTTGGTCTACTATTGGACTAGGTGGTTTGAGCTTTTAAGTGAAATGGTAGAGGTTAGCTATAAATCTTATACTGCAGCTTAATTATCCATAGTAAAAAAATCACATTAATGGCATTGAAGAACCAATCAGCTTCAGTCAATACATAGTAAGAGAGACTTGAGGTATCCTTTAATTTAGTTTAGGCCTTGGATTTGAGCATGAGAGGGTTACCCAAAGAGGTTGTTGTTTTATCTATATATGTGTAGCACATTTCCAGAAGTGATTTGTTATGACACCAAAGTTCAAGGTACATTCGTAAGGAGTAGACAATATACTTAGTAGTGTGCTTGCATGTTAAAATTAAGCTGATTATAAATGGGGAAATTTCTATGTGCTTAAAGCCAAATGTGCCTTAAATTTTGGACCATAGTTGAATGGAAACAGATACAGTAACAACAAGTTTCTCAAGATCCCCTAATTTAGATATAACTAGAAAAGACAATTATAGAAATATAATATATTCAATTGTTTATATATAAAAAAAAAATTAAGATTCCCTGATATGGATATAGTTGGAGATGACAATTATAGAAATATACATATTTTCAATTGTTTACATATCTGAGAGTATAGAAAATAACTTTAAAAATATCTATTTAAATTAATATGTATTTTGGTTTTTACATTTTAGTTTACAATATTTATTTTGTTATATTGTGTATTTGTCTTTAGTAATTTATGTATAATATGTGTAGTTTTTTTAATATTTTATTTGTTTCAAATTTTAAGTTTTTTACTTCTACATAAATCCTAAAGAGGATATATAACCTAATCCATACCAATCAGGCATGATATCAAACATTGTACCTAACCTTTCTCCATGTCGTATCTGGGAATATCATATCTGTATTTGAGTATCCATTATGCAGATGCATGTATCAGACTAGGGAGAAGTATCTGGTAACTCTATTGGACCACTTTCGACTCCAATTCTAACCTGCCATCTTACTTTAGCTGGCATGTGTTTACTAAACAAATCTATATATTTATCTAATGTATAGAGTTATTTAAATAAGAAAAACAAGTTGCCATTTGATTATTGAACAAATCTATATATATATCTAATGTATATAAGTTATTTAAATAAGAAAACCACAAAGGAGGCTCTTACAAACTGTTTAGTTAGATACGCTCATCCATATCAATTAGGCATGCTATCAAACATTGCACATAACCTTTATCCATGCCATATGTGGGAATACCATATATGTATTGAGTATCCAGTACACAGATACATGTATCCAGACTAGGAAGGACAAGCATCTGATAACTCTGTTGGACCACTTCTTGCTCCAATCCAAAGCTGCAATGTCACTTTAGTTGAAATGGGATTACTAAACAAATCTATATATTTGTCTAATGTTGTCATGTCCCCGAAATTGCAACACCAAATATGAAGTATTGAGACAAAAATAAACAAACCAAATATCAAAATAATATCTGTCTTAAATAAATAAATAAATAATTAACAAAAAAAAAAATATTAGCAATCTTATTATAATTATAAATATAAACTAAAGATATCTACAATTATCATTTATAATAAATCATGTTATGTGTATCATTGATAATATTATAATATTAAAATCATATCATGTGTATCTCTATTAATATAATAATATTAAATTAAAATCATACTCAGAATAACCTTTTAACATATATTATAATTATAAATATCATCTAAAATATCATTATAAGGAATTATGAATGTTAGAAATAGTTATCAATATAAGTATGAACATTAACTAATAAATATACATATAAAAATTAACTAGTAACTATAAATATAAACATTAACCATAACTATGATTATATCCTGACTACTAACAAGCCACATAGAGCAGCGATCACAACTAGTGAGGAATCAACACAACAAAGAAGAGTCACACCACTTAAGAAGACACGATCCTCGAAACAAGTTGCATCGCTTCTCCAAAGGGGAAGATATATAAGGAAAACATGGAGAGGGATGAGGGAAAAAAAAGAATTGAATGGTATGTGGATGAATCAAAAAAAGAATATAAAAAAAATATTCTAATTCATGAAGGAATAAAGGGATAGATAGCAGATAGGTGGCTAGAGGAGGTAAGTGTTTTCTGAGATGTAAATAATTAACTAATAAATATATTAATGAAATAGGTAAGTAATTTCATAATCTTAAAACAATAGTAATATATCTAGAGAATAAATTTAGATGATGGAAAATACATTAAGAATTTAAATGATAGTTTTTGAAAAGGAAAAAATAGGTTTTACAGGGACCTGAAACCACAGAGTTTAAACAACAAGAGATATCCAGAGAAAGTACAAACAACCGGACAGCTGTCCCAAAGAAGGAAAAGATAGCAACAAAAGACAACAGGGCCCTAGAAAAGGACCACCCAAAAAACTAGCAAACCAAACATTACATTACTCCAAGGTATTAAGTAAATCCTCAGCTTCCTTTTCAACATTTTGCATGTCCTGTAACCCCTGCTTGAGAATTTGGAACGTATGAGATGAAGTCGGGGTCTTCCTCTTGATGTTAGCTCTGGTATGAGTCGAGATCCCTTCACCAGCCGATCTACTGCCTCCCCTGTCCGCAACCAAGTCCACAACCAGTGATCCCTTTTGGTTTTTTTCAAGATTTTCCACCATCACATTGATGATGATGGTGTTATGCCTGGCAATTTTATGATTGTTAGCAACAGTAGCCCTAATGTTTTGTTCAATCTTGGACATGCTGTACTCGATGCTAGCCAATCTATCCTCCTGTAACTGCTATCTTTTCCTCAATAAAGGAGTTTCCTGTTCATCATTGTCTCCACTGTTCCAACTAATTTTTTGCTCCAAATCCATGACCTTGTTGCTGAGATCAGTAACATGACCTTTCAATTTACAGACTTCTTTCTAGGTCCATTTGAGAATGGTAAAAAGGCCATCCGTACTTTTTTCTGCTATCATAACCAAATCCTCAGGCTTAAGCTTATTCAAGGCTAAATTAATTTCATCCTGAATTAGGGACTCAGAATGATCATTCCCAAAATTACCAGAAGCAGGAGCACTAGGGGCCGACTCCTTACTGACCATTGGCTTATCAGAGAGGATTTCCATAGAATTTCCTGAATACGATACGAGTTTCATGACAGGGTTACCTTTAACAGCTAGGGACAAACCAGGAGTGGGGCAACCAGGAGACGGCTGGGGAATAAGACAAGGCAGGGTGATAAAACCCGGACTAGGGCATTCTTGCAGAGGTTGCCGTTCAGGACAAGACAGTGGGGCAGAGCCTTTAAGGGTTTTCCGACAAGACAAGGACTGGGGAGCAATGGTATCAGGGCCAACAAGAACACAAGCAGGGGGGGCCTGGGGTTCGAACTCCCTACTACTTTTTGTCTCCTCATCATCCAACTCTTCAATATCAACAGTTTTAGGCAGAGCAGGTAAATTTTGAAAATGCTCAAAAATGAGCCTAACAAGACCAGGGTGAATAATAGCATTCCTCCTAGGCTTTCTTTCCACATCATCGAGGCAATTCTTCAGAGAAGAAAATAAGTAAAAAGGCAGAGATATATGAACCTTATGCCGGAAATGGTTCAGAATGGCAAAGTGGTAACCATAGACTCTGGTAAAGCGCCCGTCAACCGTGATATATTCCATAACAACTCTTAAAACTTTCCTCCAAATAGATTTGATGGACTCCACATCAAAGTAGCTATTACCAACCTTCACCATCTTCACTTTCTCCTTATCTTTTTTGGTAAATTTAATGACCGCTTCATCAGAGAATCGTCAGTCCCGGTAGAATTTGACACCCTCAGTTGAAAGACCAGTAATCTCCCCTATTAAATCCTCACTCAGCTTAACATTCCTGCCAAACAACACGATCTCTCCATTTTTCCAATTTTTAACAAAATAGTTCAAAATCCCCTCATCCATACCATGAAGCTTTTCCATATATGGGACTAAACCCCCCTTTTCAATTCTTTCCCACGCTTTGGCATTCTTTCTGTGCTCCTGGAAATTGCTTGGCTCCGCTCGTTTTCTTTCTCCACCCATAATCAACTCACTGTCAATAAACACTGAATAGTTGCTCTGGGTCCCATTTAGGTATTTTTTGTCGAACACCTAGAAAGCGTGCCACAGACCCTTCTTAAAAAAGAAAATGACGTCGGTCCCATCAAATCTAATGAAATCGATGTACCTGATCTTTATCCGTTTCATTATGACTAAGATTGCCTTCTCTTCCATGCACTGAATCATAATAAATTAGCGCTTTCACTTCAGGATGAATATAGTCATTCTTCCTCCACATGTTTTCTCCACCCTTCCTAACCCCTTCATTAGTGAAGAAATCCGCCACCCTATTGGCTTCTCTATAGGTGTGGGAAACTTTCACTTTATCAAATTTGCTTAATAAAGTTCTCGTGTCTTCAATCCATTTTTTGATGGTCCACGAGGGGGGGTAAACCCAAGAATACAATTTATTATATTCAAAGAATCACCCTCTAGCCAAAGATGTTAAATATATCTAAATATATATATATTATTATTCAAAATATATCATAGATAACGGATAAATACAATATATATATACATATATATTCATGCAAAGTAATTATTGTAAATTGGACTCAATTGGGGATAATGATATATATATATATATCTGTGTGTGTATGTATGTATGTATGTATGTCTTATTTTTTATTATTCGATAATGATGCTTGCAATAATTATTGGGTCTTATAAGTAATTACAATCTTAATACAAAAATGAATAGATTAATATTTATTTATATATGTTTTAATCTTATGATCAATCAAATGTGAGTTAAGGGAAGGTGATTAAGGAATAAAGAGTCATGTGAAGATAGTAGATCAGTTGATGTACTCACTTAGTACTGCATATTTTTAATATAAGAAATAGATATTGCTATTCTAATTATTGATATAATGCTTTCTTTAATCTTATCATAATGAGAATTATTCTAGGAAATGATGAACATAAAGAACCATTTATAAATGAAAAAATATTTGATTATAGGCATGAAATAGATCTTAGACGAATGCAAATATATCTGATTGTGTAAAGATTCTCTTCTCCATGTTTGTAACCCTATTAGGGAGGGAGAATCATGAGTGAAGTCATTCACTTAGAACTTAATATTTAGCATTTCCTAGTTCCTAAACTTAATAACCTTATGGAAAGTAGATTGTCCAAACATGGTTGATGCAACTTGTTATCTTTATTTGTAAATCTGACAGCCATATCTTAAGTTGAACATCTGAACCCATCATGCAAAGATACAGATAAACATAGAACAAAGAACCAATAGTTAAGGATTGTTGTAACTCTGAATTAGCTAATATTTCTTGTTGCATTACTCAATTCTTGTCTCTCTAGTAAGTATATATTCATGATGCAATGTACCTATCTGTAGAAGGAATATTGATGATACTGACAATTGACATATATATATGGTTTTCCAATTATTTAAAATTGAATTGAATTGAATTTCTTATTAATTAACGAATCATGAATAATTAATATCATGATGGTAAATGTGTAGACTTGATATTCACTTCAATGATAAGTGCAAATGAACTTGACTATTTTGTGATTATATAAAGATTGTCTCCTATGTGTTTGTGAACATACCAAGAGAGGTGAATCATAACTTAAGTGGTTTGTCTAAAAACCCCACCCAGGTTCTAACCCACAGGACCAAGGCAAGGGTTGGGCATTCTAGCGCACAGGCCCGGAGCTAGGGTTGGTTCATGGAGGGGTGGGGGTCCCACCTTAGATTCTGCCCCATAGGCCCAAGTGACAGTTGGGCAATATTTTTCCCCACAAGCCCAAGCAAGGGTAGGGAAATAGGAGGTGGTAGGCCTTAGGCACCTTAAGGATTCCCCTCTCCTGATGGGATGAGTGACTCTTCTTATGTTTTCAATCTACAAGTATGATTATGTTTGATTTGGGTCCCACCCAGGCATTCTTCCCTAGAGGCTCTAGATAAGAGTCAGGCAATAGGAGGTGGTAGGCCTTAGGTCACTTGGACTCTATGGTTCTTCTCTGTTAATAGGATGAGTTTCTTCTAAGGTGTTGCCATGAGTGGAGTATGCCGGTACTAAGCCACTAGGCAAGAAGGATTATGATGGACAACCTCTTGAGCTTTACATGAGGGCTTCAGGGTGGATCCACCTATGACACTCCTCTTATGTCTTCATTATTGCTCTATGATTAAGAATATATTTTGGATATCTAGATATTATTGCTAACAGATATCTGTGTATGTGGAAATGTTATTAAATTAGTGAATGCAGATTTCAATCTAGGATTATTTCATTAGAGAAACACATTCCTTTTGGAAAGAATAAACCCTAAACCTAATAAATAATTGAATTCTAGGGAAAACAAGCGAAGTCAAGAGCAAGGCTAGGTAAGGAAAATTACGATGGTATTATAACATCTTTCCTGCCATTCTGTGTGTGCTTGAGATACTTACTTGTCTACTTGAGTTTGTTTCCTACTTGCTTGAGCTAGTTGCTTGCATGCTTGAGCTAGTTGCTTCCCTACTTGAGCTAGTTGCCTACTTGTGTGAGTTGGTTGCTTGTGTGCTTGAGTTGGTTGCCTACTTGCTTGAGCTATTTGCTTGCCTACTTGAGTTAGTTGCCTACTTGCTCGAGTTGGTTGCTTGTGTGCTTGAGCTAGTTTCCCACTTGTTCGAGTTTGTTGCTTGCGTGCTTGAGCTACTTGCTTGCATGCTTGAGCTACCTGCTTGTCTACTTGAGTTGGTTGCTTGCTTTCTTGAGCTACTTTCTTGTGTGCTTGAACTAGTCGCTTGCTTGCTTGAGCTACTTGTTTGCCTACTTGAGATGCTTTCCTATGTGCTTGAGCTAGTTGCTTGCTTGATTGAGCTACTCGTTTTCTTGGTTGAACTACTTGGTTATCTGCTTTAATTTCTTATTCATATGGAGTTCATCATTGTGTTTACTTAATGCGTAAAAGTTATGAAACTATTTGGGGTTGGGAGGAACTAACAAATTAACTTATCTAAAGTAAATTATTATCCAAATGCAATAATAAAGAGTTGTGATTATTTGTTACTCCCTCAAATTTGTGATACAATAGGAAAATCAAATAAGGAATGGAACCTTAGTTAACCTTGCACGAGACTTGAAACAGGCTCCCAAGAATAGTGGGGGAGGCATGAAAGGAGGTAACCCCTAATGTGGAAAAGTTTTTTGGAATTGTGATTGCTTGAGGAAAAGCAATCTTGGGCGGGGAGGATTGTCATGTCCTTGAAATTGTAACGCCAAATATGAAGTATTAGACAAAAATAAATAAACCAAATATCAAAATAATAACTATGTCTTAAATAAATAAATAAATAACAAAAAAATAAATATAATCTTATTATAATTATCAAGATAATATTATAATTATAAATATAAATTAAAGATATCTACAATTATCATTTATACTAAATCATGTTATGTGTATCATTGATAGTATTATAATATTAAAATCGTATCATATGTATCTCTATTAATATTATAATATTAAATTAAAATCATACTAAGAATAACCTTGTAACATATATTATAATTATAAATATCATCTAAAATATCATTATCAGGAATTATGAATGTAAGAAATAGTTATCAATATAAGTATAAACATTAACTAATAAATATACATATAAACATTAACTAGTAACTATAAATATAAAAATTAACCATGACAATGATTATATCTTAACTACTAACAAGCCACATAAAGCAACGATCACAACTAGTGAGGAATCGATACAACAAAGAAGAGTCACACCACTTAACAAGACACGATCCTCCACACAAGTTGCATCGCTTCTCCAAAGGGGAAGATATATAAGGAAAACATGGAGAGTGATGGGGAAAAAAAGAAGAATCGAATGGGATGTGGATGAATCAAAAAAAGAATATCTAAAACATATTCTAATTCATGAAGGAATAAAGGGATAGATAGCAGATCGGTGGCTAGACGAGGTAAGTGTTTTCTGAGATGTAAATAATTAACTAATAAATATATTAATGAAATATGTAAGTAATTTTAGAATCCTAAAACATCAGTAATATATCTATGTTATATATAGAATAAATTTAGATGATGGAAAATACATTAAGAATTTAAATGACAGCTAATAATTACAAATATATCTAAATATATATATTATGATTCAACATATATCATAAATGATGGTTAAATAAAAAAAATATATATATATACATATATATTCATGCAAAGTAATTATTGTAAATTGGACTCAATTGGGAATAATGTGGTGTGTGTGTGTGTGTGTGTGTGTATGTATGTATGTATGTATGTATTATTTTTTATTATGCGATAATGATGCTTGCAGCAATTATTGGGACTTATAACTAATTACGATCTTAATATAAAAATGAATAGATTAATATTTATTTATATATGTTTTCATCCTATGATCAATCAAATGTGAGTTAATGGAAGGTGATTAAGGAATAAAGGGTCATGGGAAGATAGCAGATCAGGTGATGTACTCACTTAGCAATAATATTTAGCATATTTTGAATATAAGAAATAGATATTGCTAATCAAATTATTGATATCATTCTTTATTTAATCTTATCATAATAAGAATTATTCTAGGAAATGATGAACTTAAAGAACCATTGATAAATGAAAATATTTTTGATTATAGGCATGAAATAGATCTTGGATGAATGCAAATATATCTGATTGTGTAAAGATTGTTTTCTTTGTGCTTGTAACCCTATTATGGGGGGCGAATCATGAGTGATTTCATTCACTTAGCACTTAATATTTAGCATAATTTCCAAGTTCCTAAACTTAATAACCTTACGGCGAGTAGATTGTCCAAACATGGTTGATGCAACTTGTTATCTTTATTTGTAAATATGGCTGCCATATCTTAAGTTGAACATTTGAACCCATCATACAAATATATAGATAAACATAGAATAAAGAATCAATAGTTAATGATTGTTGCAACTCTGAATTAGCTAGTATTTCTTGTTGCATTACTCAATTCTTGTCTCTCTAGTAAGTATATACTCATGATGCAATGTACCTATCTATAGAATGAACTATTGATGATACTAATAGTTGACATATATATATGGTTTTCCAATTATTCAGAATTGAATTAGATAATTGCTTATTAATTAACGAATTATGAATAATTAATATCATGATGGGAAATGTGTAGACTTGATATTCACTTAAATGATAAGTCCAAATGAACTTGACTATTTTGTAATTATATAACTTAGATTATCTGCTATGTGTTTGTGAACTTTCCAGGAGAGGTGAATCATAACTTAAGTGGTTTTTCTAAAAACTCCACCCAGGTTCCACCCCACAAGCCCAAGGCAAGGGTTTTTCTTTTTGCTCCACAGGCCCAAAGCTAGGGTTGGGTCATGGAGGGGTGGGGGTCCCACCTTAGATTATGCCCCACAGGCCCAAGCAACACTTGGGAAATATTCTACCCCATAGGCCTGGGCAAGGGTTGTGAAATAAGAGGTGGTAAGCCTTAGGCCCCTTAAGTATTCCCCTCTCCTGATGGGCTGAGTGACTCTTCTTATGTTCTCAATCTACAAATATCAATATGTCTGATTTTGGTCCCACCTAGGCATTCTGCCCCGCAGACTTGAGATAAGGGTTGTGAAATAGGAGATGGTAAGCCTTAGGTCACTTGGACTCTATGGTTCTTCTCTCTTAATAGGAAAAGTGTCTTCTAAGGTCTTGCCATGAGTGGAGTATGTAGGTACTAAGCCACTAGGAAAGAAGGATTGTGATGGACAACCTCTTGAGCTTTACATGGGGGCTTCAGGGTGGATCCACCTATGGCACTCCTCTTATATCTTCATTATTGCTTTATGATTAACAATATATTTTGGATATCTAGATATTATTGCTAACAAATATATGTGTATGTGGAAATGTTATTAAATTGGTGAATGCAGATTTCAATCTAGGATTATTTCATTAGAGAAACACATTCCTTTTGGAAAGAAGAAACCCTAAATCTAATCAACAATTGAATTATAGGGAAAACAAGCGAATTCAAGAGCAAGGCTAGATAAGGGACATTACAGATGTGTAGGATTTATTTAATGAAGAAAACCACAAAAGAGGCTCTTACAAACTATTTAATTAGATAAGCTAATCCATACTAATCTTGCTTTATATAAAACATCGCACCTAACCTTGCCTGGGTCATAACACATGACTTCTTAGTGTGATTTCACCTTAGTTGTGAATGTTTGGATGCTATTCTTCATGTTTTCTCATATGAAATTCACTTGTGATTTGTCAGTGGAACTACTATTGCAGCAGTAATCAATATTAAAAAAATCTCCTCAAATTGCTTCTTGTTTTTATCCAAAAATATTGTATACAAATCATTTCCTGGTGTACCATTCATATGGTACCATTAACATTGAAAAATATGATTATATATCTTGTCATGCATATGCCAAGATTGATGTGATATTGAATTAAACTTGCAAAAGATGTTTTGCAAGAACATTATGATTATCTTTATCTCAATTTAAGAGAGATCCTCTTGAACATCCAAAGCCTTCTCACATGATGCAATTACTCTATTATGAACCTCTTTAATTGAGAACATCAAAGGAGTACTGATATGTAATGGGCACTACGCGTTCATCTTTTTCTGAGATTAACATTTTCTCGTGTATGGAGTTCATGCTTCATTTCATTTGATCTATTACAAGTAGCATTGTGGTTGGTTTCTTTAAAATTTGGAACTTAATAATAACTTTTGATAACAATTATTCAAAAGGAATTCATCCTCCAGAAAGCTATCAATGTATTCTAAACTGGACCTAACCATGCAACTCAACAACAAAGTGATTAGTCTATCAATTACATGTCCCTAGCTCTAATTTTACAAAATAATATGTTTCCATTGAATAAAAAAAATTGTTAACCTTGAGTCACTAGATTAAACACCAAGAGATAATGAATCTGAGGATGTAGAATAATGTCTATCATTTGTAATGTGAAGGATAACATCATTATTCAAAATAACATCATGTAATGGGAGAGGATTGAGAGTGATGAAGGAGAAAACCAACCCTCATTCACATACTCACAATAATATGAAAATGCAAATAATAAATGGTTTGAAACAACACAAAAATTTGCAAGAAGTGTTCTTTGTTCATTCAAAATCTCCTGAAAATTCAAGAATTACATAACATATATGAAAATATTAGTTGTGAATCCATATGGGCTAAAGAAAATCATTACAAATCTGATATGAGACTAAAATATGATAGAAAAAATAAAATACAAAATGGTTTTAATCAACCTCTCTTTTTTCACTCGATTCTAGCTCATTCAATCAACATTCATCATTAGTAATCACTACTGCAATCAAAGCATGAAATCGTCAATCTTCTTGCTGTTGTAGCACACCTCCAAACTTGCAACAAAAATGTCTTCTTGGTCTCTTTCAACCTTCTTTCATCTGAATCTCTCAAGCTCCCTTCACACAAACTTCACTAGCTCACTATCTCCCAAAAACATGGGCTGCTATGCAAATAGAAATCTACAACAATGGAGTCTTAAAATCCTCTCTCCAATCTAGCAACATCTCTCCATCTCATGTACAAAAACTCCCAAAGCTGGCCATCTCCCAAAAATGACAAGGAATCATAATATAGAAGTTTTAAAATGAGAAAACCACTATGGTTTTTCAAAACCACAAGAAAAACACCTCCCTGGAAAACCCATGCCCCATTTGGAGAAATAATCATAAAAATAATAAATTAATCAATTCTCACATGGCCTTCACATGGGCACCTAAACCATGGCCAATCAAATTTAGTCAATTCTTGCATCTTCATTGATCTTTGGTAGCCTCGATGGCTCCAAATATGAACATGCAGTAAAATGCAAAGCTTGTGACACAAACATGCAATGGTATGCAAGGCATGCAATTAAACATGCAAGCACATGCACCCCAAGTGGTCCCCACCAAGAAATGGATGCCCAAAAGGAATATTTCACCATTTAAATTCCTTGGAAGCATTTTCCTCAACATATTTCCTCCAAAATTTACATTTACATATCACCATAAGGGAAAATCACATTATTGCAAATTAAATATTCATTTTTCCACATAAAAACAAAAAAAATAAAATAGCAATATTTTTGGTGATGTAAGATTGCTAGTACCCCTAGATTCTCCTACATTAGAGAGTGAGTATCCTTAAGAGATGTATGAGAAAACACACATTGGTGTTTACATTATCAATTTAGGGAATGTGCACTGAAGGATGAAAGACATAAATTATCAAACAATCACATGGAAGGCCAACTAATTAATAAATGTATACATATTTATTTTTTAAACAATTTTATTAGATAAAAGAAGAATCAATAAAAATTCCACACTATATTATAATTAAAGTATATTCAATGAATGAATCATTGAGATAGCAAGGTAAAAGTACAAAGTTATATAATTATTTTTATAAAGGAAACAACCAACATTAATCCAACTTTTAACTTGAATCACTAGAAAGTGACATATATGTTTTGAATTTTGAAATGATGTAAACTAATGAGATGCATATTTTTTAATGTATTTTATGTTTATTTTTTTAGAAAAATGAAAAGATATATTTGAATATTTTATTTTGTAAAATAGACGTTATAATTTAGTTCTTAATAAAATGTTGAAAAATGAAGTTAAATACTATGTTTCTCTTTATATACAAAATTTTTTTTTCCTTCTATTTGTTTTCTTTCTGTATTTATAACTTGCAAATTTATTGGATGGATTTATTTTCCCCATATTTTAATAATTTACATAAATTTTAAAATTCATGTGCACAAAAAACACAACAATGTCTATGGGACATCACTTTTTGTCTTAACTATTTATCCAAAATAGAAAAAAAATATATCATCTTAACATAGAATCTTTTATCTAGTGTATCATTTTCTTTTCAAAAAATTTAAATAAGTTCTAGTATTTTTTCTTAAAAATATAATCAACTTATATTTTGATGTTGATGACCTACGTTTGCTAAAAATAAAATATTAAATATAAAAAATAATAAAAATACTTAAAACAATCTATTTTTGAAAAATATACTTGCAGTCTATAAAAATGTATTTTTTATATTTTTCTAAAATTTTATTTATAAGAGTAGGAGTTGTTGAAACATAATTTTTTTTAAAATAATATTATTATTTGGATAAATTTTCTTCAAAGTGATACAACATATGCATTTAGTGGACATTTCTAATTGGAAAAATTGTGACACATATCTATACTATAGAAAAAAGGACCTCTTACTTGACATGGGAATCAATCATGATAAATTGGACTTAATGAGGCTTTGATTTATTGTTTTGAGGTGTTTTACATGTCCACACTAGGTCTTGGACCCTTGCAAATTGAATAAAATACATTTATTAATGTCTTGTGAAGGTGTTGTGAAGTGTTGTAACATATTTCTACACTTTTCTAAACTCTTCTCATTATAATTCATTTAAATATTCCCCTTTTATTCCTTATCAATTCCTATTTTGAAGTGTTGTAAAGTCTTGTAACAAGATTTCACACTTTTCTAGGCTTAATTTCACTATTTACACCTTTCTTATGCTTTATTTGACCCCTTTATGCCCTTATAAGGCTTAATTAAGTGTATTTTTGAATGTAAACTTGATAAATAACATTAAATGTGAATTAATTTTTGACACCCACTTTCAAGCCTGAGGTGGGACCTAGTTGCCATGGGTGGCGATTGAGTCCCTCTTAGCTCTAAATTCAAAAAAATCAAATTTCCTTTCAGGTTTTTATTCAAAATTACTCGATGTCAGCCTGTGATGAGGTATCAATGGGTTACTAAGGCACAAGTGTGTATAAATAAGTGTTTTTACATCCATTTTAACCCCATTCATTCACTAACTCATACACATCATTCACTCATCATCTATCTTCTCTATCAAGTCAAGCAAGCTAGGGTTTCATCATTGCAACTCATCAAGTTAGCTTCCTAAGACATTCAAGGGCAGATTATTCATGTTTAGTTGTAGACAATCAAGATCAATCATCATGGCAAGGTAATATCTCTATTGGTGTATTCTTCATTAAATTATTTTCTTCATTTGGTTTAATTAACTAAAAAGGGGTTTGACCAAGGCAAACCCCCATGCCCTAACATTCAACATTTCTCCCTCTCTTGTCTTGTGTGTTTGTAGATTTAGGCATCTTGGAAGCTTGGGAATCATTAATAATCAAGTTGCAAAGTTGTTCAAGTCTTCTCTTCATTATTTAAGGAAAAATATCAACAAAAAGTGACTTTTAGGCCCGAATCTGACAATTTCATAACCAGACACATGTAGAAGTAGAAAGTGCAAATCGAGAGCTCCTATTTCCACCTTTGAATATTCAAAAATTAAAAAGTGGACTCATTCACCATGGGTGGTGAATGAGTCCCACTTCTAGGTCAGTTTTTGTTTTTTTGCATGTTTAGATACCCTTTTGTCTGAAACAAGTTCCAGAATAGTTTTGCAAAATTAGGACTGATTCACCCAGGATGGAAAATGAGTCCCACTAGGCCTAAAAATTAGCATCTTCAGAATTTCAGAGTCATTTCTATTCTCCAACAAGTTCTCAGGTGCACACATTCAGTTTTACAACTTTCTATTTTGTTTTACTTGCATTTCTAAGTCTTTTTGCATATCACAATGTGTTTTTAAACATTGCATATTTCTTAGGATTTGCATTCATAATTAGTCAATTGCATTGTTTAGTTGCATTTAGGTCATCCGATTTAGTCTTAATAACATCATACATTGCATAATTTGAGTGAACGTAGCTAGACTTTTGGCTCTACTTTCTTTTTTTAGGTGAAAAACCCTAGAAGTGCAAGAAAGGATTAGGCTGCCAAAAATCTACGATTGATTGTGGTGAACCTGCTTTTTTTGAATACTTTCTTTTCTTATTTGGATTCCTTCATCATAGATCTAGCCTCACATTGATCTTGTGTCAGGGTTTGCATGGATTAATTTGCATGCTAGGTTTCAAATTTTGCATTCATGAAAAGTGCATTTAGGTTGCATTTTTGGCATTTAAAATCATTAATATTTTTTGAAATTTTTCATTTTCATCTTAGGTTTGCATCTTACAACACAAAAAAGATAAAAATCCCTTAGAAAATTTTGAAAAATCTCAAAAAAATCCCCACTAGGACTCATTCGCCACCATGGGCGAATCAATCCCTTTTGACCCCTGAAACTACCTTTTACAGAGTTGAAAACCCTATTTTTATGCTTTTTTTTGCTACCATCAGTTATCTGTATCAGTTGGCTAACTTTTTGTATCATGCATTTTATTAGATTTAGCTTGCATTAGCTCATTTCATGCATTGTCAAAATTCACATTTGCACTTCCAATTTTTCATCTTTTAGATATTGCATAGTGTCATTAGTAAATTACTTTGTTTGAAATCTAAAAATTTGCATTTCATCCTATGTCTTTACATTGCATTTTAAGTTGCATACCTTCTCTTACATTTAAATCATTAGCAATAAGCATTATTTACATTCATGGCACTTAGACTTTTACAATTTTCATTTTCAACATTAGTTCCTAGTTCATTTAGATTAGATTCATTAGAAAATGAAAACAAAAATCAACAAACATAAAATGATCCAATTCAAAAAATGATTCAATTTTGAAATACCATAACATCCAAGCCCCTTAGTAGCACGATGATTTAGACATGTTAGATGAAGCCCTTAAGGAATTCCTCTAACCAAGATCATCCCCTAAGTATTTGACACAAACAGATGCATGCATTGATAATCATGATAATCATAATTGTTCTTCTCTTGATATCTCTCCCATTTGTGATGAAGGTATCTTGATGAAATAAGACAAAATCATTGAAGATCATGAAGTTCATGCTTGTCTTCCTTCTTCTCCCCCTTGCAACAACATTATGACACATGGAGCTGGAATCATTACCACTACCTTACCAAGTCCCCATTCATATCCAAACACCTCCCCTACTTGTGAAAATCCTTTAGTGAATACGAATACAATCTTAAACGATCATGAAAAAAAAATTTGTGTGGAGAATATGATTGAGAGCTATGACAATCCTATCCTTCCCACTCAAGAGAACATTCTAGGACATGAGGATGTAAGTATAGATAATATAGACAATCAACCCTTTTCTTCTCCTACTATCTTCTCTACACATGTAGATGATAGTTTAGTGTTAGAAGATATCGTGTTGGAAGATCTCTTTCAACAAAAAGTCCAATCATTAGTAACCATGAAACCCCTAGCTATCCTTCTCTTGATGCCTCTCCTATGAGCAATGAAGCTATCTTGCCAAATCCAATTATGACATGTGATGAACATATTAGCTCTCCTCCTAAGGTCGATATTATGCCACATAAGAATGACACCTTAGAGAAAGTAGCCAATGAAACAAAGGCTTCTTCTCATATCACCACTATTGATACTCAAAAAATCCAACCATTAATCATCCCCATATGTGTACTAAAGTTATTTTGGCCACATCTAAGAATCCTTTCATTCTTTACCCACCATCACACAAGAAACAAACTCACAATATACCCAACCACATTCTTCCAACTCATTGTCTTTGTGATTGTCCTTTCATAGACATCAACCCATCCAACAAACCTTCACTCAACATCCATTCTCTTACTCAAGATTCTTCCAAGAAAAATCTAACCTTGGTACATCCTAAATTGATAGATATCTCATTAAGCATATATCAAGTAGAACCTTTGTTTCCTTATCCACATAAATAAAATTAGTTACTGCTCCTTGCCATGCAATAGTTGTAGGATCATAATGCATACTCACTATAGCATGTTTTGCATCAATTGCAAGGGGCCGCATACCATCATCCATTCTAGGCTCACCTTTGTCCTGCACTAAGTGGGGGCAAGGGGTTCCATAGCCTTGTCCCTATATGTCACTTGTCATTATCTCTTTTGACTAGTCGTTAACCTTTCATGAACGTAGAAGATCAAGCTTCGGATGTGGATGACATGTCTTAAGATTGACTCGCATGTGACATACTCCCTTTCTTCATGATGCAACTTGTCAAAAAAATATGACTTGGCATAAGGCTTTTCGAATAAGCTCTCATATTCTCTTCTACTTTAAAGCAATTGCTCACAGTAATGGTGTAGCAACCACTTTAAAGTGGGGGCATACATAGGTAACATATTTTTACAAATTTCATGGTGTGATTTACTTTATTTTGTGATGTTTCCTCTCCTTGGTGGTGTCATTGGGTTTGATTCCTTCCAAGAGTGTATGATCAATTGAAATGGCTTGATGCGAACAAAGCATCCCATGGATAACGATCTGACTAGTGAATAATGATCAACTAAAGTGGCCTGATGTGAACAAGGCATCCCATGGATAACGATCTGAGATCCTCACTTGTCCTCTCTTGGAGAAATTAGGCACAATGCTCCCTAAGAAGAAGACCTTACATGAACAAAGCAAAATCCCCTTTAGCAATTTTTTTACATAGCATTCAAAAAAAATTACAAAAGCATTTACATTGTGGTGCCTTATCAATGTTATCAAGAGCATAACTTTGGTATGGTTAGTATGGTGGGAAGCCAACACACTAGCATGAATTTCTCACTAAACCACATCTTTGGACTTCTCACCCCACAGATGACCTGATGTTTTGTGGCCCTAGAGTGAGCACATCTTTTCCACCCCATTTTTTTTTCCTTTAGTTCTTGCCATTGCATGATTATATATATTGATGGCTTGACTTAGGATCTTGGATCTTGGGGGCTTGATTTCCTTCTTGATCTTTGTCATTCTTTTTCATATGCATCTATACACTCAGATCTCTCTTGAATGTCTACTTTAGTGTGAGTTTGAAGCAAGTTCATCCTCTCACCAAAGTGGGGGCTAAATGTACTGTAGAAAAAAGGACCTCTTACTTGACATGGGAATAATTCATGATAAATTACACTTAATGAGGCTTTGATTTAGTGTTGTGAGGTGTTTTACATGTCCACACTAGGTCTTGGACCTTTGCAAATTGAATAAAATACATTTATTAATGTCTTGTGAAGGTGTTGCAAAGTGTTTTAACACATTTCTACACTTTTCTAGACTCTCCTCATTATAATTCATCTAAATATTCCCTTTTTATTCCTTACTAAGTCCTATTTTGAAGTGTTGTAAAGTCTTGTAACAAGATTTCATGCTTTTCTAGGCTTAATTTCACTATTTACACCTTTCTTATGCTTTATTTGACCCCTTTATGCCCTTATAAGGCTTAATTAAGTGTATTTTTGAATGTAAACCCAACAAATAACATTAAATGTGACTTAATTCTCGACAACCACTTTCAAGCCTGAGGTGGAACCCATTCGCCATGGGTGGCGATTGAGTCCCTCTTGGCTCCAAATTCATTTTTATTTAAAATTACTTGATGTTGGCCTGTGATGAGGTATCAATGGGTTACTAAGGCACAAGTGTGTATAAATAAGTGTTTTTACATCCATTTTAACCTCATTCATTCACTAACTCATACACATCAATCATTCATCATCTATCTTCTCTATCAAGTCAAGCAAGCTAGGGTTTCATCATTGCAAGTCATCAAGTTAGCTTCCTAAGAAATTCAAGGGAAGATTATTCATGTTTAGTTGCAAACAATCAAGATCAATCATCATGGAAGGGTAATATCTCTATTGTTGCATGCTTCATTAAATTATTTTCTTCATTTGGTTTAATTACCTAAAAAGGGGTTTAACTAAGGCAAACCCCCATGCCCTAACATTCAACATTTCTCTCTCTTTTGTTTTGTATGTTTGCATATTTAGGCATCTTGGGAGCTTGGGAATCATTAAGAATTAGGTTGCAAAGTTGTTGAAGTCTTCTCTTCATTGTTCAAGGAAAGATATCAACAAAAAGTGACTTTTAGGCTTGAATCCAATAGTTTCAAAACCAGACACCTGTAGAAGTAGAATGTGCAAACTGAGAGGTCCTATTTCCACCTTTGAATATTCAAAAATTAAAAGGTGGACTCATTCGCCATGGGTGGTGAATGAGTCCAACTTCCAGGTTAGTTTTTGGTTTTCTGCATTTTTAGATACCCAGTTTGCAGAACTGGGACTGATTCGCCCAGAATGGCAAACGAGTCCCACCAGGCCTAAAAATAAGCATATTTAGGATTTCAAAGTCATTTCCAGTCTCCAACAAGTTCTCAAGTGCACACATTCAATTTTACAACTTTCTATTTTGTTTTACTTGCATCTCTAAGTCATTTTCTAGGTCTTTTTGCATATCACAATGTGTTTTCAAACATTGCATATTTCTTAGGTTTTGCATTCATAATCAGTCAATTTCATTGTTTAGTTGCATTTAGATCATCCCATTTAGTCTTAATAACATCATACATTGAATAATTTGAGTGAACCTAGCTAGATCTTTTGAGTGGGGTTTATCTCTCTCCTTTTAAGTGAAACATAGCAAGAGCACAAGAGTAGCCTATAAGCCCTACTAAAAAATATACGTTTCAATATCTAACTTAGCTAGAATGAATCTAGCTAGACCACATGTTTGATCAAAATTGTTTTTTAATTGCAAATGCTTAAACTCACTTGTGTTGATAAGTTAGCTAAAATTGTAACACAATTATGTACTTTTTCCCAGCATTATATCCATATAAATAAAATAAATATATCAAATCTCATATATGTTTAAATATTTTTAATTCAATCCTTATAAGGGTTTTATGACATATATGCCTCATAGAAAATACACAATAGAACAAGGGGAGTAAATAGAGCAATTAAGAAGAAAAACATCATTGAAATATAATCATTAACAACCCAATCATTAGAGTTATGCAAAGAAAACATATAAAATTTTGAATCAATTTGAATGTATCCATTATGTACAAGGGGAACAAATGATCTATGAAATTTTAGATTTTAATTGAACGTGATAGATTTAGAAAAACAACAAAGAAGGATACATAGAGATAATACTCTAAGTAGGATTAAAAAAAGTCAAGGTTTATCAAAATGTAGGGATAAAAAATTCACCCTACAAATATATCTACAACTAATAGATTAATAAAAGTTAATAAAATTTTAGACAAACAATTATGATGGATTATATGAAAATGATCAAAAACTTGGAAACTAAAAGTGGGAGGACTTAGGATCATTTTGATAGTCAATAGAGATTTGTTCATTGTAACTTCTAATTATATCTCAAAACCACTTAATGTGGAATGAATTAGAAGTAGAACAACAAAATATGAATTAAGTCAACATAGAATTTTATGGAGTATGAGGTTGCATCCACTGTCATGTTCTAAATGATGTGGTTTTATTTTAATGCTGCAATTTGATTCTAGATAGAAGCATACCTTCAATACGTGCAAAAGATGTTTGTTTAAAGTATATTTTCATAAAAAAAAGTGATTGGTACTAAAGATCACTCTTAAGATATGTTATGGCAAAAGATTAGAGGGATTGAATTATTTAGTAGTAACAAAGCCCCTAGATTTATTTAAAGTTTATCAAAATATAGAATAAAACAAAAAAAGAGAACTTTGATAAAGATAAAGTAACAAATAATTGAACTTACAAATATAATATTGGGAACTAATACATAAATATATTTTCTTCATTATGAAATTGATATTCTATGATTAAAATAATGTAAAAAAATATTTTTAAAGACATAACACACAACTCAAAATCTTTTAGAATCTAAATCTCACGCGTACCTATCTATAACCCTGG
Organism: Sequoia sempervirens; assembly: GCA_007258455.2. Lineage (NCBI taxonomy): Eukaryota > Viridiplantae > Streptophyta > Pinopsida > Cupressales > Cupressaceae > Sequoia > Sequoia sempervirens. The sequence goes on from VDFB02275174.1 coordinate 38,356, forward strand.
AAAACATAATATGATTGACAAGAAACCTAAATCTCACGCATCCCTATATATAACCCTTGGAAACACAATATGATTGAAAAGAAAAAAGCAAAGCACTTTTATCTCCTACAATATAATATAGGGAAAATAAAGGTACTATTTTAACAAACGAATATAGTGACTATTTGCACGAACCCTTGATATGACGCCATACATCTTCAAAAAGCTGTCACTCTTTATATATAAAAATATTTTCTAAACTTTAATGGATTCTCACATGTTCGGAAAGTATGCCGCCGATCAACCCCCAACATCTAAAGGCTCAGATTTACTCCAATATATTCGGAATACGACAGCTACCGTCCATGGGAATTCCATTTGCACCTTTTACATTTTACATTCACGCAAAAGGAATTTATAAACGTCTGTGGATAGAGAAAAAAAAAGGCTCCAAATGCTAAACAAACCAAGCTCAGCCCACATTCTGCGGTCTGTAAAATTGTTGAAGAAAGAAGCAACATAATTTTATTACATCCGATCTCAGTTAGTTCTCCAAAATGTGGAAAACAGGTATTTCTCACGAAGCCCAGCCTGGTTCTCCTCAACAGCCACCAGATAACACTCGTCACCTTCTGTCACCCTTGCAGATAGGCCAGCTCTTCAACCTTTCGCACAGGTAAAATATATTTTCACGTTTACCAAATTCTGCAACCTCTTTTCATAAGACTACTCTACTCTCTAACATCATTATTATTTTCATTGTGTGTAGAGTTGTGTTGGCTCCTGTAACTCGGTGCCGCGCAATAAACAACATTCCTCAAGCTTGTCACGTGAAGTTCTATTCTCAGAGGACCACCAAAGGA
>VDFB02275175.1:0-119181 GCA_007258455.2 Sequoia sempervirens
ATAACACTCGTCACCTTCTGTCACCCTTGCAGATAGGCCAGCTCTTCAACCTTTCGCACAGGTAAAATATATTTTCACGTTTACCAAATTCTGCAACCTCTTTTCATAAGACTACTCTACTCTCTAACATCATTATTATTTTCATTGTGTGTAGAGTTGTGTTGGCTCCTGTAACTCGGTGCCGCGCAATAAACAACATTCCTCAAGCTTGTCACGTGAAGTTCTATTCTCAGAGGACCACCAAAGGAGGCCTTCTCATCACAGAAGCTAACGCAGTCTCGCCCCAAGCAATCGGGTATATAAAACTAACATTAACATATTAATTAATGTGTTTTAATTGATGTAGGGCTACTGATGAAATCTTTTCTGGCAGGTTTCCGCATTCTCCAGGTATTTTCAATGAGGAGCAAGTGAAGGCGTGGAAAAGTGTTGTGGACGCTGTTCATGCCAAGGGCGGCGTAATTTTCTGCCAGCTCTGGCACGTCGGCAGGGCTTCGCACACAGGTAAGAAATTCAATCAATTACCGGTTTTTTTTTTTGGTTCATTTTCTATGCGGACTTGGGTTAGATTTGGCTATTCTCTGGACATTTGTTGCAGTTTATCAGCCCAACGGAGAAGCTCCGGTCTCGTCTACAGCCAAGGCAATATCAGAAGAATGGAACATCTTGATGCCGGGCGGCTCAAAGGCCACTTACTCCTCCCCGCGTGCGCTTTCCACGTCTGAAATCGCTTCTGTGGTTGAAGAGTTTGGTAAGGCAGCGAGGAACGCCATGTACGCGGGATTTGATGGAGTGGAAATACACGCGGCACACGGGTACCTTATAGACCAGTTTCTCAAGAACGGCATCAACGATAGGGTGGACGACTATGGCGGGTCCGTCCACAACAGATGCCGTTTTGCCATGGAAGTTGTGGATGCAGTGGTGAGGGAAATAGGCGCTGAGCGCACCGCTATAAGAGTGTCGCCCATTATAGACCACGTCGGAGCTAGCGATTCCGACCCCCTCTCTCTCACCTCTCACTTAATTGGCTTGTTCAATTCTTATTCTCTTGCTTACCTGCATATGACGGAGCCGCGATTCACTAAAGAAGGGCTCAAAGATGAGGCGGCAGAGGGCGAGATAACGGCTGCGGCAATGTGGAACATCGTGAAGGAGTACAGAGGAAGGCTTATGAGAAGCGGCGGATACAGCAGAGAGACTGCCATGGAAGCAGTGTCCAGTGGCAGCGCAGACATGATATCCTTTGGTAGGCTGTTCATTTCGAATCCTGATCTGCCCCTCAGATTCGCTCTCCAAGCCGAGCTCACCAACTATGACCGCTCTACTTTCTACACTCATGACCAGGTCGTGGGTTACACTGATTACCCCTTTTACATCCATTCCACTCCACCGAATTCAAAGTTTGATCAGTATGTTGACTTTAGAGCAGAGGATTAATTATCATGAGCCTTGTCAATTCTGCAAACATTTCTTGAAATTATTCCAAATCATAGAGTTTTTTCTTAAGTAGCAAAAATCATTTGTAGAACCTCATCAAAAGTAGTACCTTATAAGTACTTATAGTTTAGAAGTTTGGCCCAAAGCTAAATCCTATTGTTTGCACCATCTCCACTAAATGTTAGTAGTCAAGGCTTGACTATTCAACTCTAAAAGATCAATTCCAATAAATCTATCTTTTTTTATCGATAAATTTAGCTTCAATTGATAAAACTCCATTTTGATAAGACTCCATTTTTTACAATGCAAAATTTCTACACAAAGAAATTTCCTAGAAAACTCTTTTAGAAAAAAAGACCAAACTATATGTAAACAAAAAGTGAATGCACCAAAAATTTTAGTAGGATAAGACAACCTCCAAAAGAATCCATTGAAAGGTTAGTTACAAATCCCCATTTTAAACCTATCAAAAATATGTTTCCACTACTATTAGACATGCTTAAGTCAATTTTATATATATATATATAAAATTGTCATTTATATTAGTTATAAATAACTTATCTATAAATAATTAGAGGTATAATTGTTCTTTCAATATTTTTTTGTTAAAAAGTGTCGTATTATCAAATTCAAAGTTCTTGTAATTCATCTTCAGAATATGCTTGGTGATGTTTTCATACCATGATTGTGGGACTTGCTTTAACTAGACAATGATTTGATAATCTTGCATAGTTATTTTTGTTGAACTTTCATTGCACATCTTTCTCATTGAGTCATATACAATGTTTCATTGAGATCACCATTCAAGAATGTCATTTTCACATATTTAATTAACTTTACATCTATTTTATGTTAGGAGAGTCAACAAACCACTAATGGTAGTCACCTATATAACAAGTGCAAAAGTTTCTTTTATAATATATGCCCTCATTTTTACTATACACTTTTGCAAAATCCCTTTCTTTGTGGCTTTCAAGTGAGTCATATGCTTTTTACTTGTTTTGATAGACCCACTTGCAACCTATAGGCTTACATCTAATGTGGAATCACAAACCCCCAAGTGTCATTTTTTAAAAGACGATCATATTCAATTTGCATAGCCTTTCTCCACACCTCAATATTTTAACTTCTTTAAGGGAAGTTGGTTAGAATTCTACTATTATATTTATTTCATTAGTAGAATCCAAATTAACTTAGTACATTCAATCTATTTCCTTCCCTTGTATGAATTTATTGTTCCTATCTAGAAAATTTCATTGAAGGTAAGGTTCAACAATAGGCGAGACTGTCGAGCATGGGCGGGAAAAGCAAGATTTTGAATCTCTGAACAATGGAGTAGGCAGTGGAGCAAGATCTAAGGAATCTTAGGAATAATCGGCACATGTTCCAAGTGAGGAGAAAGGTAAGGTTCAATTTGATGAGGACACCAGAAAAAAATACAGGTGGACCCGGGAGGAAAGACAAACTAGGGGGGTTTCCCTGAAGGACAAAAAGGAAAAATTTCCAATGAAATGGTAGGGACCGTTGATAGGGAAGGAGCAAAGCGTAAAACTTGGTCTTCGCTATTTGGTGTAAAGCCAAATGGAAAATCAATTTTCCCTCCAGTGCACAATTTTTCTGACCCAATGAAAGGTAAGTTTGTCATCTTTGTGCCTGATCTGATTATTGATCATAAAATTGCTTTGATGGAAAAAGTTCTAGTTGGAAAGTTTATGGGCCCTAGACCAAATGTTGAGGTGGTTGGGGATTTTTTCAAAAATAAGTGGAGAATCAATGGAAAGGTAATGGTGGCTGCTCTTCCTAGAGGATTCTTTGCCTTTGAGTTCACCTGGAAGGAGGATATTTTAGCTATGAGGAGTGGTAGACCTTGGGTCATAGGAAAATCCTCCCTGGCCCTCAAGAAGTGGACCTCTCATCTTGACCTATCTGACTCTATTTTTGAGAATGTTCCAGTTTGAGCTAGACTCCCGGGTTTCTGGTTGGAATACTGGAATGAGGACATATTCAATGGCATTGTTAGTTCTTTTGGAGAGCTCCTGTCTATTGACCCTATGACAACAACTAGAAAGCAGTTGGTGTTTGCTCGAATCTGTGTGGAAGTCTCATAGAATGTTGATCTCCCCTCTTTAATAGATATACAGTCAAAGTTGGGAACCTAGACGCAAACTATAGAGTTTGAGTCCACTCCCTTTGCTTGCTTTAAGTGTAGAAAAATGGGGCATTGGGCTAAGAAATGTCCATTAAATGCCAATAAAGACAAAGAAAACCACCAATCTAACTCTAAGACTTTCTAGAGAAAGAAATCTAATGGGGAAGGACAAGTAAACAATACCAATAACCTTAATGAGGAGGCTGGAAGGAAACTTGAAACTTAGAGGAATACTTTTGTTTTTAATGGTGAAACAGAACCCAAGGATCCTAATGTGCAGAAGAATCACCAAATAGGAGCATAAAATATTACTAGTCCTAAGGAAGATGGTGAAGAAACCTTGGAGAATGCAGGGGATGGTAAAAGGGATGAGAACTTTGTTTCTTCCACTCATGAGATCTTATCAGAAGGCAAAAATAATGGGTATCCTAGATTGGAGGATATTCCTATTGAGGGTCTGTCTTTGGATATTGGCATTCCTATCTTGAATACTACTTCTACAAAATTTTCCCCTTTCAATGACCCTCTTAAACTTGGGGAAAAAATAACTCTAGATTTTGTCAAGGACACCTTTGAGAAGCTGAGCCAGAACACCACACTTTCGAGTGACAATCTGAACTAGCTCAGGAATGGCGAGATGGATACCCTCCCTTGGGAGCAAAGAAGAATGTATGATAAGGATTGGAAATCTGGTAGAGAGATGGAGAGCCAAGAAGATACTAATTGGGAAGAAGTCCTGTCTCACTTAAAGAAAAAGAAGGAGAAAAGCAAACATCATAATACTCTGAGTGGAGTTGTTACTAGGACAAGAACAAAGGTAGATTGTGGAGCTACTAAGTTAAGCCAAGGTTGAAGATCAGGTAAATGGAAAAGAGAGCATGAAAGCTTTCAGAACATAGCGGATGGTGTTCAAAAGACTATTCCAGATATTCTCCAATCCCTTGGTAAGATATGAAGATTACGTCTTAGAATATAAGAGGGTTCAATAGCCAAGTCACAAGAGGGATGTTTTGCACAATTTTGTTAGGGATCATAAACATGATATTCTCCTCATCCAAGAAACTAAAATGTCCAAAGAGAAGGTGGAGAAGATCAAAATATTTTAGAACTGTGGGATCCAAGGAAATAGTTCAGATGGTGCATTAAGAGGAATTACAAATTTTTGGAACCAGAACCTAATTAAAGGGGAACCTTTGCTAGATAGCACTAATCATGTGGCTACTAAATTCACGCATATCAGAGACAACTTTAGTTGGATTTAATCGAATATCTATGCTCCCAATGGGAAAGGAGCTAGAAAGTCTTTGTGGAATGAGCTCTCTGCTTTTCGTAGGATTTTTGATAATGACCATTGGGTGGTAATGGGCGATTTTAATACTCTCCTTTTGAATGAAGATAAATTTGGAGGCTCTTAGGTGAATCAGGAGAGTAAATCTTATCTTTTTGACTTCATCAACAATAAGGAGTTGATTGACCTGGACTTGCAAGGAGCCTAGTATACATGGTCGAATAGAAGAATTGGTAAGGAACTTATTCAAGTAAGGTTAGATAGAACTCTAATTTCTCATCAGTGGCTTATAAAATATTTCTACTCTCTTAAAGCTCTCTCTAGAGTAGGGTCAGATCACTTTCCCATAAGTTTTGTGGTAGATCCTATAAAGGTGAAGAAAAACTCTCCCTTTATATTTGAAAGAATGTGGTTGTCCCAGCCCCTTATTTTTTATGAAATTAGGAAATGGTGGAATATTGATGTTACGGGTACTGCTATGTTCAGAATTGCTAAAAAAATGAGAGAAGTCAAACACAAATTAAGAAGCTGGGAAAAAGAGTCCTTTGGAAATATTTTTGGTATTAAATCCAAACTTCAAATGGAGCTTGTGGAGATCTAGGACAAGATTCAGAGAAAAGGATACATTGAAAATAATAAGGTTAAAGAAAATGAGTTGTTGGTGAAACTGCATGATATAATAGCTAAAGAGGAGTTCTAGAGGCAAAGATCGAGGGTGTTGTGTCTCTTAGCTGGAGATAGAAATACTAGGTACTTCCATTTGTCTGCTTCTAAACACAGGGCTTCCAATAGAATCTCTATCATAGAAGTTAATGGAATGATATTTGAGGAAGAGGAAGACATCAAAGAGCAAGTTGTCCTCTTCTATAACAACCTTCTTTCGGCGAATGGGGAAATCAATCAAAATGACCAAGATTTTCTATTAGAGGATATCCCTAAGGTTGTTGAGAGGGAAGATAATGAAAAGCTTGTGGCCATCCCCTCTAAGGAGGAAATCATGAAAGTTGTCTTTTCTTTTGAAGGAAATAAGGCCCCTGGCCCTGATGGATTTCCTATGTTCTTTTTTCAATGGTTTTGGGATATTGTTGAAAATGATGTCGTGAATGTCCTTAAGGAACTAAATGCTACTTTTGTGGTCCTTATTCCTAAGAAACCTGGGGCTATGGAGTTTGAAGTGTTAACACCCATTAGTCTTTGCAACTCTTTCTATAAAATCATATCAAAGGTTTTGACTTTAAGGATCCTTTCTATCCTTCCTTCGTTGATTTCCCCTCAACAGAATGGTTTTGTACCTGGAAGGAAAATATTATATTCTATAGTCGCTATCCATGAGAATATCCATTCACTTGTGGAATCTAAAACTGAAGGGTTTCTTCTTAAGCTAGATATATCCAAAGCTTATGACCATGTTGACTAGGAGTTTTTATTTAAAATCCTTAAGGTGTTTGGTTTTAGCAGCAAAGTCATTTAGTTGGTGAATCAATTGGTTAATACGGTCTCCACCTCTATTATTGTGAATGGATATCCTTCCAGATTCTTTCAAAATTCAAGAGGCCTAAGGTAGGGTGATCCTATCTCACCTATTTTGTTCACAATAATGGCTGAGAGCCTAGGAAGGAATCTAAAAATATTGATTGAACAGAGGTCTCTTGCTGGTCTTTATCCTTCATCTACTAATTTGATTTGTTCTCACCAACAATTTGTTGATGACACTATGTTGATGGGAAGATCTATGGTGAATGAGGCTAAGACTTTGAAAAAAACTTTGGACGTGTATGAGAAGGCGACTAGGTAGATGGTCAACAGATGGAAGAGTTCCCTTATTTTCTTCAATACCCCTAAGCATAGACATATCAAAATTGCAAGAATCCTTGGTTGCAGAGTGGAATCCTTACCTTGTTTTCTTGGACTTTCGTTATTTCTTAAACCTTCAGATTCATTTTGGTGTTCATTGGTTGACAGGTTCAGAAAGAAGTTGGCAGGATGGAAAGGAGCTCTTTTGAGCCAAGATGGAAAAATTCAACTTCTTAAAGCTTCTCTTCAGAACCTCACGGTTTATGCTTTAAGCCTTTTCAAAATTCCTGCTAAATATGTTGAAGCCATAGAAAATATCCAAAAAATATTCCTTTGGTTTGGTGTGGACAAAAGAAAGAGAATGCCTCTTATAGGGTGGGATTTGGTTTGCAGACAAAAAACCTTGGGGGGTTTAGGTCTTAGAAAAATCAGAATTATTAATAAGACTCTTCTAGCCAAACAAATATGGAGATCCTTCTCATCTAGTGGAGAATGGAAAGATATTTAAGAAGTAAATATATGACCAATTGTATGTCACTCAAAGTATTGTTGGACTCTCTTATTCTACCTTGTGGTTCAGCTCATTGGAATGATATGATTGCTGGTAGAAAAATCTTGGAATCAGGGATAAGATGGCACATTAGAAGTGGCAATCAAGCCAGATTTTGGGAGGATAGATGGCTTTTTAAGGAACCCCTCATTAAAATTAAAATATTCAATAGATGGGTTGAGTTATGCAAAGCAACTTTTGGGGAGCTTGTCAAAGATTATTGGTATGAAGGAGACTGGTTGGATTTATATGTGATTATTCAAGAGTTGGCTCAGCTTCAATCTTCCTTAAGGGCTATCAATATGGGACAGTTTTGACAAGATGATATTCTTGTTTGGATGGACAACCCTTTAGGTAACTACTCTGTTTCTTTGACTGTCTCTTTGTTGTCCCTTTCTCAAGACCCCCCTCCCTTCTGGTCTAAAGCGTGGATAAAACACTTGACTCCTAAATTCAATATCTTCTTTTGGATTATGCTTCAGAATAAGGTGCTTACAGTGGATAATCTTTGTAATAGGGATTTCAAATCCCCAACAGATGTTACCTTTGCAAGTGTGAGGCGGAGTCAGCTAACCACTTGTTTCTCCACTGCCTGTTTGTTTCCATAATCTGGGGAAAATTATTAGCCCTCTGAAATATCTCTTGGGTGTTGCCCATGTCCATTGAAGATTTATTTTTACAATGGAAATATCCTACTCAAAATCCCTACATTTGAAGGTTATGGGCTTTCATATTCCCTTTTGTTGTTTTGGGAGTGTGGAAAGAACGTAATAATAGACTTTTTAGGGATAAGGAGATTTTGGAAAATATTTTTTATGAAAAAAAAAGGCTTATAAAGGAAAACTTCAATGTGATTCCCCAAAAAGCTCTTAACCTTGAAGCAGTGGTGTGCACTCCCTATGATCTAATGATAGAAAACGATTGGAATATTAAAATGGATGTTTCTTTTGCATCCAAGCCAACTAAGAAAAGTAGGGAGGGTGTGTGTTGGACGTTTCCTCCAAATGGCTAGTCTAAGGCCAACTTTGATAGCGCTGCGAAGGGAAATCCGAGGATAGCCAGAAGTGGAGGTGTGTTAAGGGACTCAAATGGTAATTTTATAGTAGTTGTGGCCATTTCCCTAGGTCATCAAATCAACCATGTTGTGGAGGTTATAGGAGTTTTTCAAGTTTTAAAGTTAGCCCATAATTTGAATATTAAAAATTGATGGCTTGAAGGGGATTCTAAAAACATCATTGACTATCTCTAAGGTAGGACCCCCCCTCTTGGTCGATAAATAATTGTATTGATGAAGCAAAGTCTATTCTAGAAAAGTTCGATAAAGTTAAAGTCTCACATGTCTATAGGGAAGCTAACAACGTGGTGGATTACTTTGCGAATGAAGGGGTAAGGAGGCAAGGATTGAATACGTGGTAGAATTTTAGGGACTTGAGAGCTGATGTTAGGGCCTTACTAGATTATGATGTTACACATGGGAAAGAAGAAAATACATTTAATGATTAAAAGGAAAAAAGCTAAGTACATCGAAATCAAGAGATTTTATGGGGTCGCGTCATATTACTTAGCTGGGAAGAAAAAGTGGCACGCTTTGTGGGTTCATTGGAATGGTTGCATAAATTTGCAACAAGTCTCAATGCTAGTAGAGTCTATAGTAAGGTGCAAAAAAAAAGGGGGGGACAGGAAAAGAGTTGAGCCAAATAGCTACGAGGTGCATACGAGGAATGATAAAGTCTGGAAGCAGGTTGTAAGAGGTGGGCTGGTTCCATTTCTGGAAAAACTTCATGGGCCTGATACTATGGCCATGGACTATTTTGAGAAGAACTGGAACAATGGTGAAATAATCCTCTTTGGGAGAAATGTGAAGTTGGATGAGAAAATTATAGGGGAGGTGACTGGAATTTCCACTGAGGGTGTGAAGTTTTATCGTGATAGAAGGTTTTTTGATGAGGCAGTAATCAAATTCCCTAAGAAAGAAAAGGAGAAAATGAAACTAGTCAAAATTCCCAACAGCTATTTCGAAATTGACACCATCAAGGCGTTGTGGAGAAAGGTGCTTCATGTTATAATGGAGTATATTACCTTGGATGGGAGATTCACTAAAGTTTATGGTCATCATTTTTCCATTCTTAACCACTTCTTCCATAAGGTATGGATTTATTTGCCTCATTATTTGTTCTGTTCGTTGAGTAATAGCCTTGAGGACCATAAGAAAAATCCTAGGAGATACCCTATTCTTCATCCTGGTCTTATTAGGCTAATATATGAACACTATCAAAGCCTATCAACTTTATCCAAACCTGTTGCCTCCACGGCGTCTGAGGACTATGACATGGATAGTGGGGGTTTGGAGAATCAGCCTAACTAGGAGAGAATTGTTGAAGCCCACTCATCCTTTGAGCTGTCTAGTAAGAAAACCCAGGCTAGAAAACGCAGGCTAGAAAACCCCAGCTTGCTAAAGTTAACCCTGAGACCTACTCTGACTACCCTATCTCCTTAAAGAATCCTACCCTCAAGGGCTCCCCTACCAATAAGTTGGTTTCCTACTCTGCAGACATTCTTGCCTCTACAAAAAATGGCATTGGTGACATTTTCAGGGTTTTGAAATGAGACTATCAAGAAATTAATGATCTTAATCAAAGAAATAGGTTCTCAATAGCAATTCAGAGGAACTGGAACTAAAGTTGGCTACCCTTAGCAACGAACAAGGAAAATGCAAAAAGAACAGTATTGGAATGAGAGAAGATGACACTGAGGAAAAGTATAAGACTCTGGAAGCTGAAATTGTCAAAATAAAAAATAACATGAAAACTATTGTGGAACAAAACCATAAAATGGCTAGGCACAATGCCATCATCATCAATGCAATGTTTGTTGATTGTTGACCTGGAAGAAGACAAGGATAAAATCAAGAACGAGGACCAAGGTATATTGAAAAGGACCCATGCCAACCTTAAAAGGAAAGTGCCTCCTACTATCCAGATGGTTCAGATTTTAAAGAGGGGTGTTCAGGATATGAATGATTTGGAAGTTGAGACTGTGGATATATTAAAGGCCCAAATTTAGTTGTTGCTGGCGTTTTGTCTAGTTTTTTGGTATTGTGCTGTTCACTGGCTTTTTTGGTGGCTGTGGCTTTGTCTTGTTGTTGTTTTTATAGCCTTTCTACTTATGGTGTCTTTGACGTTCTTATCTTTTTCTTATAAACTTTGTGGTTTCGGGTCCTTGTAAAACCCATTTTTTCCTCTTTCAAAAACATTTTTTTGGCTTGTTTAAAACATTTTTCTGAAGATCCAAGTTGTATCATTAGTTATTCTATTTCCTAATCAAAATATTTGTCATGTTTACACTATTTCTACATAGTTTCCTCAATCCCATTTTCATCCAAAGAAGTTCAAAAAATTTCATGAGATATAATTTATACTTTGACATCCTAATTTAATGTTTTCAAATATGGTTCTAAATTTCTTATACACCCTCAAAGTGTGGAGTCTCACATGGATGTTCTTTTCAAGGGAAAAAATTAGCAAAATTTTCAAGGAGTATTAACAATATTCCTAGTTGGTTCACAAAATATAACATCATGAATAGTAAAAAATAAATTTTACTTCATCATACAAACTATATGCTTTTGAAGAATAAAAATATCCTAGAAAGATACATTTATAATTTTAATGATTCAAGTTACATATTCTCTCCTTAGGAATCAAAGCATAATAGATAGAGTCAAAAATCTTAAGAAATTAAATAGATGGAGGATGACCAAAATAAACTTCATACATATTCAAATGGTGAAGAGTAGATGAACAGGGTCTATTTCAATGAGGAATATTTATTATTTCTACTTCTACCCAAAAAAAGGTGTCCTTTCTACTTTAAAATATAAAATTGTCATTCTTTCAACTACACCATTTTCTTGGAAATTAAATAGAGAAATGAGATTATGATCAATCTCATTTTGTTTGAGATAATTTTCAAAAACATCTGATTTAAATTATCTAGATTTTTTTCAAAGAGTTCCAATTAGAGAGTGGGTTTCATTTTCAATCAAAATGTGAAATTTCTTTAAAGTTTCAAAATATTTAGATTTATTTATTGTAAATAAATAAATGTGAGTAATTCTATTGTGACCATCAATAAACAACATGAAATATTGACAACCTCCAACAAAATTTATTGGTAATGGCCCAGATGAATTAGGGTGAATAAGTTGTAAATTTCTTTATGCTCACCAATTTGAACTAGGGAAAAGATCTCTATATTGTTTCACCAAAATGCAAGCCTCACTTTTTTCAATTGTCTTAGACATAGGTTGGAAACATACAATACCATTTGTTAGCATGATAAGTGCTATTAAAATTAATATGCTCAAATCTTCCATGTCATATAAGAATAGCAAAAAATCACGTTCTTGAATAAAGTAGAAAAAACTATTTGAAATCATTGAACCTTTATTATGCTTTAATAATTGGGTATGTGCAGAAACATGATGGGTCAAAAAGTGGCAATATGATGGGTATTTGTAGAGTATGTGGCTGACGACTTTTTTTTTACCCAAATTTGATAAAATGAAAAGGGCTCTTAAGGAGATTCTTAGCTTTCCACCAATATAAATTATGTTTTACTTTGAATTTAATAAATAATTATTATTTCATTTTCTATTTGAATTACAACTAAAGTCCTGATTTATAGGCTGATTGAAAAATATCTATAACTTTCAAACAGTATCACATTTTTGGAATCCAAAACTTGCATCACATTCTATGCTTCACATACTATAGGATTAAAAAAAGAAAATTTGAATTTCATGAAGTTTTAACCAAGTTAAGGTGGTCAGACATACGATTTTTTATACTTTTTAAAAGTTGTAATAAAAAATTCATAATTAATTATTTACTTGAAAAAAAATTACAAAAAAAATGAATCACATCCGGACATGAGTCATCTACTTATGTCTAAAATCTTAAAAAAAAATATTATCATTTTATTGTGGTTAGGGTGGTCAAAAAGACACCTACTTATTTTTTCTCTGAAATTTAAGTACTACATTGAAATTTCAAATTTTCACCAAATATATATTTTTTTCTAAAATAAACCAAGTAGTTTAGAAACTACATTCAATTTTCTACAGATTCTATTCTTACATATTTTTGAAATAATATAGATAACTTATTTAAATTTTTATGTCAAGTTGCCTAACTCTGATTTTTCTAAATTTTTTGCCAGTTAAGGGCCTATTTTTCCCATGATGATCATGCACATACCCAATTGTAAACAATGATTTTGGATTACCCAACTACTTTAAGCTCCTTCTAGGGTTTTCACCTAAAAGGAGAAATAATTGGGGTCCAAAATGCAAATTTATACACTCAAGATTAATGTAAATGAGATGTAATGTGTCTAAATATTATGTACTAATGCACTGATCTAAAAAGAAAATGGTTTAATGATGCAAAACCTAAGAAATGCAAAGTGTGGGAAAACACACTATGATATGCAAAAACACCTAAAAATGCAAGTAAATGATAACAAAATTAAATAGAATTGGAGAGGTGCACCTGGAATATGTAATCTGATGTGGAGAGGTTCTAGAATCCTATAGAATTGACTGAAAATGTTGACTGGGACACTTACGCCAAGCTGGGCGACTTAGTCCAAGTTTCAGGGAAAATCTATTGGAACAAGAATCTGCCAAATGGGTATCAAAAAATGCAGAAACCACTTTTCAAGCCTGGTAGTGGGACTACTTCACCATTGGTGGTGACTTAGTCCACCTGCATGTTTCAGGAATGTTGGGATAGGATCCTGTAGCTTAAAGTCTACACTTGCTTTTCTGACAGGTGTTTAATCTTGATTCTATAGAAAATGGGATAAAAAGAGTCTCCAAGCTTGAATTAGGTCTTTATTGACTTGAATAGCTTTGATGACTTGTTGACCACTTTTCAACACCTATTTCTTTGATAAATTTTCCTACAAAGTCTACAAACACACATGCAAAGAGGGGGAAAATGGTTAAGGGTTAGAGTATAGGGGTTTGCCTTGGTCAAACCCCACTTTGGTAATCAAACCCTAGATAATGAAATGAAATGAGAAGAGAATGATAAATAGATAACATGCAATGTCATAAACTTACCAAACCCTTGATATAGAAATATGAAGATATGCAATGAAGTGCTCCAATGGATGACTTGACTATGCTTAAAGTGCTTGAATGCTTGAGAATGATTAAGTTAATTGCTTGAGTGAATGCTTGAATGAATTGGGGTTAAAAGAAAATGAAAAACCCTTATTTATACTTGATTTTCCTAAATTCTCCAAAAACAACACATCACAGGCCGACCTCAAGGGTTAGAGAATGAAATCCCACCAGAAAATTGAAATAATTTTGATTTTTGTGTCAAAAAGGACTAAGTTGCCCCTATTAGAGACTTAGTCCCACTTAAGAAAATTAAGTGGATTTTAGGAATTAAAGAGCATTAAATGTTGTCTAACAGGAATATCCTCAAGAAAACACTTAAGGAGGGCTAGAAAGTGCATTAAGGGGTCATTTAAACATGAGAAAGGGTTGAATTAGTGATGACAAGTCTAGAAAAGTGTGAAAGTGGGCTACAACACTTTACAAAACTTTGAAATAAGACTTGGTAAGTGATAAAAAGAGAATATTTAAGTGAATTATAACAAGAAGAGTCTAGAAAAGTGTGAAAATATCTTACAACACTTCACAACACCTTTACAAGACATCCTAGAATTCTCAATGATTCACAAGGGTCCAAGACCTAATGTGAATGTGTTGACCACATTATGACATTAAATCTAGGGAAAATCAACCAAAATCCACTAGGAGGGCCTGAACATGAAAAAGTAGAAGGGTTACTTTTTCCGTGTCTACAATAATATTCAATATTCCCATTCAATAAATATAACTTGATTATTAGAGTTATTTTTACTATCACTTGCCCATCTTCCATTAAAATGTAGTAGCCTTATTATAGAATCAACACTAGTGATAACATGTTACATTATAATTGAGGAAGATACAATACATAATGAAGTAAAAACTTATAAATTCAAGCAAATTGAGGCAAATGATTCCTTCTATTTACAATCTTAAGAATTTTTTTATATACCAAATATATAGGACCACAAACACCTTTATGATAATCTTCAAAATAATCAATGCCAAAATTTCATATATTATGTAGCTTTAGTTTCTAATACCCAAGCATCATACCAAAATTCATTCATTAAAACAAAATATAGAAAACACAAATTCATCATGATCTATACCTAAACTGAACTAAGTTGTTCATGATGGTTTATTATCATAGTGGGTTTTATCATTTTTGTTTTGATGATTTTTTTTTTCTTATACCATCATTTTTACATTCATGGGCTTCTTGAGTACCTTTTTTACCACACAATTTACAATACAAGTTTTTTTTTTTTCTATCATTTTGGTTGTCATGTTAAAATTGTATTCTCCTATTTGTACATCATCTTCGTATATTCCTCCATTAATATCCACCTCTTATTTTATCACTTTGACCATCTCTTGAAGAAGATTTTTTATTACAAGGATTTTGTTTCTGTTGAGCAAGATAGATATTGTCATTATTGGCATCAATCTTTCTCCTAAAGGATTTTTCTTGTTCAACCAACTTATTAACCAATTAATTTCAAAAGTAATTTTATTCAATTGATTATTGGTAGAGACTCCAAATGGGTTGCATGAGTTCGTAGGAGTGACTTTATGAAAGGCTATAGGATAGGTATTGATCAAATTTTCCACCGTGAACATCATCTTATTTTATGGTTCAAATTTTATAAGCCAAATCCATGGCATCACCACTTTCTCATTCAAGGTTGAAAAAATTCAATTAGAATTACATGAAATCTAATTATGAATGTGGATCATAGATATTACTTAATTTTTAAGGTGTGTACCAAGACAATTTTCAGCCTTGTGTGTGTCAAAATACATCTCCATTAATTGAATCCCTTATCAAGATTAGAGCTTTAGAATTCATATACTTCCAAAATAATAGTTTCTTTAAAATATATTTGTTCTCAAAGTTGGGTGTCTTCGTCAAACATATTACCTCACAAATTATTGAAAATGAAAATATTCTCAAAAAATTTCTTTCAGTCTATCCATGTGTCTTGTTAGTTATAATTTCATCAACCATTATCACAATAGCTTACATTTTAAATTTTTTATTATTGCACTAATCTTATTATAAAAAAATCTTTAATTTTTCTTTCTTTAATTTATGTTTAAAAAATAAAAGAGGAAAATAAATAAATAAATATCTCTTTTAGTGTGATCTTTGTAGCAAGAAAGAAAGAAATAAAAATGTCTAGTAAGTAGCAACAATACTTAACGTTGGAGTCTTTCATGAAACTTCAAATATTTGATTGATGGGTGTAAATGATAGTAGATTGGTGGTGCTTTGTATGAAAACTACCCCTTTCAAAAAACTCATGCCTAACAATCAAGCACATATCTCTATCTCCATTATGAAAATGATATTGTTTGCTTTCCTTTTTTTTATTTTTTTCACTTATAGATGTTTTTTGATTGTAGCATGAATGGAGATATTGTTTATTTATTACTCTATTGTCATTTGAGTTATTCTTAAGAATCATCTTTTTTTTTAGACTGTAAGAATCAAATAGCCCCCCTATAAACTACAATGCACTTGGGTACGACGGGGACGAAGGGGAGACTAGACCTCGTGACCTCTTGTCTACAACATGATACTTTAGCCAATCAAGCTAGGCCCTCTACCCCATTCTTAAACATCATCTAATTAAACAATCAAAAGTTATTTTTTCTCAATAAAAATAGAACAATTATTTATTACTTTTTGCTATGGATGAGATTTAAGATCACTATTTGACTATTTGACCATTAAATTTGATGAGATTTAGATATCTAGAACATATCATTCATATAAGTGAATCCCTATTTATTTTTTATAGATTCATAGAGATGAAAAAATAGACGCTCTAAACCCTACAAAATAGATGATTTCAAAACAAATGCTTGTATTAAATCTCCTTTATTTTTTTATGTTGTAGTTCTAAATCATTGAATACCTTGTATTTTTATACTACTATTAAACTAAAATTAAGACAATAGAAAATAATAATATTTATTATTATTATTTAAAATGAAAATTTACAAATTTATTTATAAAACAACAAAACAACCAAGATCTGAATATTTAATATTAATCCATAAGATTTTTATTTACAAATTTAAATGCCTATTTTAGCTCTAGCATAGAGTACTCTCCTTTTCTCTGATTCTAATCATCCTGTAAAGAGTGAAAGAGTAGGTAGTATTTTTGTCATAGTATATGATGTTCATCATCTAAAACTTTTAGCGATGTGGAATAAACTCAAGGATAGACATACAATCTAAGCCATTTTTACAGACAAATAGTTTTGGTTGAAGCAATAGTTGTGTTTTAACTGAGTGGGAAATGCTTGCTTAAAAATAAGACTAAAAATTGAAAAATTACAATAATTAATATTTATCTAATTAATATAATAATCATCATTTGAATTATAAAATGTGATTAGAGTATTAATATTAATTTTTCTTTTTACATAGTTATATTTAAAAATATTTTTTAAATTAATATTAATTGTAAAAATATGTTTTATTTTTAGTTTTCCTATTTTCTGTGTTCTTTGTTCGGATCTCCTCCACTACAATTTTTAGATTTTATTTGTAATATAATCTTACTTTCCAATTAAGATCTAAAACATAAAATGAAAAACATACACATTTAAATTTAAAAATTATTTTTATGAATACTACATAAATTATGAAAAACTCATATCAACTATCACATTAAGATTTTTTTTAATTTTTTTTTCAAGTTATACATCTTGTGATATTATAGTTGTAGTCCAAACCTTAGAAACTCAATATGGGTGGCTCCAGGGATTTTTATTCTAGAATTCCAAATGCATTAAATAATACATAAGAGTTTTAGTTGAGGAAATTGGCATACGGAAAATTCACTGCCAGCAATTCACTGACAAAAAATTCACCACCAACAATTCACCTTGGGAAAATTCACCGCCATGACAATTCACCATGCAAAAAATTAATTGCATGAATTTTTGGCCACGGTGAATTGCTCGTGGGGGTGAATTTTCCCACGGTGAATTATTGACGGTGAATTTTCCATCGGTGAATTACTGGCGATGAATTTTCCTAAAGCCGAGGAAATTACATGTTCTGACTTCAAACCATCAACTGTCGTTTAGATTTCTGTTCTTCCAAAGATTCGTAGGTAGTACTAAAAGAGATATAACCTCCATTGTCAAAGAATTTTTTGTCTCAGACTGCAGTTTTGTCCTTTGTTCATACTGTTAAACACGCCAGTTCTGGAAATCAATTTCAACAGTTTCACTGTTTTAATTGGATGGAAATCCAGCTAAGCTTTACTGCGTGACCTGCGACTATGGCATTACCCATTTCTGTCGTTTTGTATTTAAGCGTACGTTTCCTGTTATTACCCTTCTGTTAAATGAATTCAATTACCAAACATTAACAGCTCACTCTACTATTATCATCTTAATTATCATCCTACTTATGACCGGACTGATGTAAGAAAAGTGAAATATTAGGCATTTCACCTACCAAGCCATCATCACCTTTCTAAAAAATAATTATTTTATTCAATAAAATATTATATTATTAGTATTTTTTTTTTATTCGTAAATATTTATATATTGATTATCAGAAAACTTTTACATTCATTCCAATTTTCTGTCCAAAAAATATAGACACTAGACCATCCATCCACTAACTAAACCCAGCACCACCCATATGCCAAACAGACCATATCCTACACCTAAAACACCCCAGAACAACACCCACCCCGCATACCAAACGCCCAAAACAAGGACCCAACATTAGACAAAAAACCAGAAACCTGCAATTCAGTCCACCCAAAGCACACCATCCGCAACCAAGAAATCACGAAAGAGACTACGCCAATCTACCCCACCCGACGGCTCCAAATAGAGATAATGTCTGAGGAAAATCAGACCGCACCTCGCCCGCTCACGGTAACACCGAAGCTCCTCACTAGTGATATCCATTATGAATGGATACAATTCAACCCTCTCACCAGGGACCAGAGCTCTCAACAGGTCTCGAGGGCGCGGGACCCCAACACTCGGAACTGCAACAATAATGACGTCCATAGCTCCCTCCAAGAGGTTCTCCCAAACCAACTTCCTCGCAATGAGCATCACCATTGCATATGACACTTCCAAGTTGAGAAGCGCTGCAAGAAACCTCATCGCAATGTCAGCATTCGTCTGCCACTGCCCAGCTGAGCTCATGATTTCTTCACCCAATAACACTTCCACCACTCCCAACACCAACTCATCCTGGAATTTAAACATAGATTTTAACCTCCCGTGCCAAATCCTCCCATAAAAAGCCCACAACTTTCTTCCTGACGGCAGACTTATGGGGGACTCCATGAATTCTATTGAGGATAGTGAGAAGCAAATACCTCCAAACTGCCTTATAACCTCGAACAAACGCCAACTTCCCATCAGCTTCTTTTCCCACACCTCCCGTCCTTCGGCGGACTGGCACAATAATGAGGTCGAACGGATGACCAATGCTATTACATCACCACCCATCAGCACTTAATGTCGCTGTCACCTAGCACACCGTCCAAACCGGCAATGGCTATCCAGCCCCGAAGATGCAGGCAATGTCTATGGGGGTGACAATTTGCACCGATAGGCACCATGGGCATCCGATGGCTGCACCCGTGCAAGCCACTGCTGTACCTGTACCTGCACAAAATGCACCCCTGTGCGGATTTGTCAGACTCACAGTCCGTTCATTGCTGCTTACAAATTTTCGTTTTTGTCAGACCCATGTTTGTCTGTACGGTGCGAAAATAAATTTCGGGCAGGTGAATTTTATTGAGTTGAATTTTAGTTTAATTCATCCCCTTCCGCCTACTATTTGCAGTAACATTTTTATAACTTTTTTTATTTTTAGTTAATATAAATTAAATATATGTAGTTTATATATATATATTTTTAAATGATTTTAATATATTTTTATTAGTAAATATTTATTGATTTTCTATTTATATGAATATTTATTATTTTTTCAATATTTTTTCTTAAAACATTTAATAATTTTTTTTAATTAATATAAATTATAACTAAAATTAAATATATGTAGCTTTTTTATTTAAAAATAATAATTTTAATATATTTTAATTATAAAATATTTATTGATTTTTTTATTTATATGAATTTTTATTAATTATTATTATTTTTTTTCATAAATTTAATAATATTTTTATAAATTCTTTATTTTTAAGTTACTATAAATTATAATTATAAATTCTTTATTTTTAAGTTACTATAAATTATAATTATAAATTCTTTATTTTTAAGTTACTATAAATTATAACTAAAATTAGATATTTTTGGATGCAATATCAATTTTTCTTTTACAATTTATAAATTAGTTTTTAATTGAATTGTGTAATTTCAAAGGGTTGATGATGAATAGAATGTTATGAGAGAAAACATTGATATTCATGAACTGTAAAATAAAAATCAATAAATACTTTAAATTATTCTAATTATCAAATTTTCACTTTTATATATTTTTGTATTAAATATAAGGAGGTCAAAAAGGTACAAAAAGCTCCAAAGAGCGAAGAGTTCAGACTACAAGAGGACGAGCTCCAAAGAAGGAGCAGAAGTTCAAGCCAAACGGATCAGAGACAACAAAAAAGAAGCATCCGAAACAAAGTTACATTATCGATACAAAAAGGTGCAAATCAGAACACCAAGGATCAAAAAGCTAGTGCAGGATGTCATCCATTTTATCAACCCAGGCAGTCCACCCTTTATCACCTTCCATCCAGACAACACTTTTCATCTCCTGAATCTGCGCAAGCATGAGGGTCGTGTCCTTGGAGAAGCCACAGTTGTTTTTCACTTCTTGGGATAGAGTCTTGCAAGTTTTTTCGAAGAGCCGCTGATTATTTAGAGTGTCCCTCCAGGCGTAGCCTCCCTTCATCTCATAGATGAAGAACGTAGCATAACCATCCTTAAGGAAACATTTGAGTTTCTTTCTTTCAATGTACATGGTGGTTCACACCTGCAAAAAAAATTTAAAGAAAGTGAGTTTTCTAAAAGACTCAGTAAGATCACGGGGGTTATTCTAAAATATTTCTTCATTTCTGCACTTCCAGATTTGCCATAAAACATTAGAGGAGAGGATTTTTCAGAAAAGATTAGAGTCATGTTTTAATCCATTAATATGACCAGTGATAATATCAAGAACAGTAAAAAGCATAGGATAGGTAATGCCAAACATAAGCCAAATTTCCTTCGCAAAGATACAGTCAAGCAGGATGTGTCTAGCCGTTTCAGGGAGTCTACAAAATTTACAGTTATCAGACTCGGCAATGCCTCTACTGACAGGGAGTCTATTAAGGAGAAGGAGCCAATTGAAGCATTTAATCTTAGGCTCGATGGGACCTTTCCACAGGCGATCAAAGTCCTTCATCCAGGCGCGGGTGTCAAGCGTGGAATACCAGACAGAGTTAACATGATCAATGATGGAATCAGAATGACCAATGACATTGTATATGTTCTTAGCTTTGATCTTGGAAAGAATAGTGCCGTCGGCCCACTTACAGCCAAGGAACCTATGAGAATCCACATGACAGGAGGAAGGGAGATCCTTCGAAGCCTTGACAATCATATTATACGTTTTCTTTTGGGAAATGGGAAGGTCAAATTTGATTATGAGATCCTCCCAACTGATTAACTTGTCATACTCAAAAAGGTCGATGTAAAGGGATATGCCTTTGCACGACTAGTGTCTAGCAGAGCAGCCTTGGGAGAGAGCAAGGGGCTTGCCTGAGGAGGAAAGGTTCTACCAAATGGACCTTTCACCAAAAAGATGGCAATTATCATGGAAGGCCTTGTTAGAAACAAACTTTTTAACTTGGTCCCAAGCCTTCCAAATGGATCTAAAGACCGCAGATCCTTGAACGAGAACAGGAAAATTACCAATGACAAGGTCACTAAACGGAAGATTCTTCCAAGACTTCGCATATTTGGGGAGACCTCTTTCAATGTTGCTCCTAACAAGAACCTTCCAAGGATCATTGCCATCAAGGGAGTGAAATATCCACTTGGCGGCAAGGGCGAAACCTTGAAGCTTGAGATCCTTCAAACCGAGATCCCCAAGCAGCTTATTGACATGACACCACTCCCACTTGATAGCGTGCATTTTCTTTTTTCCTTTACCATCAGACCAGAGAAAGCTTCTAACATTATGGTTGGAAATAGTGTTAATATTATTGATAGGGTTAGGGTTACAACTAGAGGTAACATTATGATTAGGTCTGGGTTAAAGTTTGTATTGAAATTAGGATTATGGTTAGGGTTATGTTTATTATTAGGTTGGGGCCGATTAGCATAACTATTAGGATTACAATTAGGGTTAGAGTTAATGATAGAATTAGAATTTGGGTTGGGTTAGAGATATAATGAGGATTAGAGTTGGGATTGGCATTAGGTTAGGGTTATGGTAGCATTAGGATTAGGGTTATGGGTAGAGATAAATTTTGGATTAGGGTTGGGGTTAGTGTTACTATTAGGATTATGGTTAGGTTAGGGTTTGAGTTATATAATTAAGGTTAAGGTTATGGGTAGAGATAGAATTAGAGTTAGGGTTGTAGTTAGAATTATTGAATCTTAATTGAGTCCTAACCAAAACTAAACATTAACCCTATTTAAACCATAACTCTAACCTTGATTAAATTGTAACCCTAATCCTAACCATAATCATAACCCTAACTATCACCCTAGTTGAACATTTTAACACCAACCCTAACCCCACTCTACTCTAACCCTAACCCCGAAACTTTATTCTATAAGCCTAACCCTAATTGAACAACAATAGTATTATATTATTTAAACTAAATAATTTTTTTATAAAATTTAATTATATTATAATACAATTCTTATAATGTACTATATTATATTATATTATTATTAATAGTGTATTATATTATTATTAATACTATATTATATTATTATTGTATTATTAGTCTTATTTGGATAGGGATATTAATTGTTCATTGGATTGTATTTTATCTAAGGGTGAAAATTAATTTACTTTTTAGAATTTTATGTTAAATCTTTTAGATTATTAGTCTTATTTGGATAGGGATATTAATTGTTTGTTGGATTGTATTTTATCTAAGGGTGAAAATTAATTTAAGTTTTAGAAGTTTCCATTTTAAATTATGGTTCATTTTCAATTGATTTATTGATATTTGGGTGGCTCTATTATTATATTATATTAATATTAATATTTTTATTATATAATTATTATTATTGTATTATATTATTATTATATATTTTTATCATTATTTTAATATAATTATAATAATGATTATATTATAATAGTAGTGAACCCATCAATTTTTGTTAAATAAAGTCTTAAAAATATTATTAAAGTCAATAATATTATACATGATAATAATAATGTATATTATATTTAAATAATAGTAATAATAATTATTATTATTATACTGTTATAATATGACAATATGATAATATTATAAAACTAATAATAATAAACAACTAAATATTTCATATAAATTATATATAATAATTAAGAGAATAGTTATTTAAATAATATACATAATTATCATATATAATATTGTTTAAATTTAAAAATATGTTTTTTTATAATTTTAATATAAAAAATGGTTATAAAAATTTTATTTATATTATAATATATAATATATTACAATTTTTATATCATAATTCAAATATATTATAATAATGCTAATAAATATATTATATATAATAAAATTTTATAAAAAATATTTAGTTTAAATAATATAATAATATTGTTGAAATATATTATATTATTATATTAGAAAACTATATATAATTTAATTAAATCTTTTTTAATAATTATTTGAATATAATATATTTTAATATTTACTAAAACATTAAATATCATAAACATAAAAGTTCAAATTATTAAAAATTCCATAAAGTTAGTAAATTTCTATAAAGTGAAGGGTAACATTTTAAAGTGAAGAGTAAATGTATTTTACCCTATCTTATCAAATAGTACTTAGATCTGACAAATAACAAAAATGGTATGATGCATAACATTCGGTGCAAGTGATGGCATGCGGCATGCATCCATGCCCCGGTGCATTTTCGGGGCTGGATAGACGCTGCCGTCTAAACCGCGCCAACCAAGACTATATCGTCATCCACCTAATGACACCAAATCTGGCCCCTCCCACTTGGGAGCTATGGAATATTAGAAATCATATTTTAAGTTATTATGATTGATCAAATGGAATTTTTTAAGTAATTATTTTATATAAAAATGGGTCAAAAAAATTATAATTTTCTTTTATAGAGTACATTCTAGATGATCTAGAAGTTTCATCTCTTCTTCCCATATTAATGTGTTAAGGATATGTTTCATATTTCCATTTTTATTTCATTTTTCCTAAAATAAAAAAACTCTAAAAGGAAATATGTACAACCCAAATTTACATCATTGCTAAGATTTCAATATCAAATTTTTAATATTAAAATTACAAAATATAACCATAATAAGCCATTAAGTATATGTGATTTTCATTCATTCATAAATAATAATTAATTTAATAATCAAATATTTTTTTTCTTTAAAAAGACAACTATATTCCATTGTCACTGCTCCTATAGTTGTTGGATTCTTAACTATACCCCCTCTAAAAATAATTCCTTATTGAGCAATTACAAAAGCATTGCTAGCATTCATGTTCAAGGATTCCATCATCAAAAATCCTAATTGTGTTTATAACTAGCATACACTACATGTGTAGCAGCTCATTGTTTAAAGAATACATATGGAGTTGCAGGCTTGGAGACCCACAAGGATTGTGATGGGAGATGTTTTGAGCCTTTGTTAGCCATTTTCATAGGGTTTTAAGGTACACTATGCTATCTTACACAAGTATGCTTGTATTAATAGTATGCAATTCTAATGTCTACCTTTACAATGAAAGGAGGTCTATTTGATGCTTTCACAACCTTCCAAGTCCAAACTTTACTTTAACTATACATATACCTTTGGTTGAAATTAATTTATTAAAAATCTATTATATGAAATCATAACCATTCTAATGAAAATAAAAATATGAGATAATGTGGAGGAGACTAAAAATAAGGACAATTTATGCATTGAAGACTCTTAATTTGAGGTTCAATTGAATATAATATTATATCCAACTTGAACACCTATTATTTGTTTGAATATTTAAGTTTACCTTAACTTCCAGATGTAATGTTTTGTTAATGGAAGCTTTGATGTTATACAAACAAGGTGTAACCTTTTAGTTGTATTTAGGTGATAGCGTAAAAGTGTGTCACCTTTTTGCCTAAGTGAACCACACAAATCAACATTAAAAATAAAAATTGTCAAATAAATAAAATAACTCATCAAGAATCTTAAGATAATATAACCTAATATTTTGTGATATTTGATATGTAGGTTGTATATCTAGTCAAAACAAATTATTAAAAAAAATCTCTTATTTTAAATATTTTTAATAAAAAAATTCTTATACTTCGTGACATTGTTTAGCAAGTAATATTTTTCCATAATGCATAGTTGGAGCTAGATAAAACTAATTTGAATAATTTTTAAACATAGTTTTTTTGGGGGTTTGGTTAACTCATAAATTTTATAATTTTTAGCCAATTATGAGCTAGTGATGCAACTGTTTTGAGTCCTCCTCTCCAAAGCATTAAATTGTCCTCCTAATTTAACTTAGACAATTCAAATCCATGAGAATAATATCTAGTAGATGAACAAGGCCTATGAGCTTAATGGTCCAATAGACGTTTGAACCTTGGTGGTATCAATAACAAACCAAGTTTTTAACTAATGCAATACATTTTATTGGAAAACATAGATTATTAATAGTAAAATATAGGTAAAACATTTTGTGTTGCAAATTTAATTTCTTGTGTTTTTAAAATGAGGATAACAATTAATTTAAACACATATTTTCTCAAATCATATTTAGATTTTCATATAAACTCAATTTATTTATTTTTTTTTTTGTTGAAAGAAGAATATTGATATGAAAGACACTTATCTCTATATAATTTTTTTTTTTGGTTTTTGATATTTTTCTATGCGTTTTGAACTAAGGACTTCATTTATTGTAATATACCTATTTAAATGACTAGAAAATAGAAACTAAATAAATTGAAATATTTCTTCAAGGAAAACTTACTCTAAGGGCCACATTCTTACAAAAATTTAATTTTATAATAGCATCGTTTAATCATGAAAAGGTTGTCTAAATCAATATTTTTTCTAATGAAAACCTTCCATGTCTTTTGGGGGTAAAATGGTACAACATACAATATTTAAGCAACACATAATTACATGTTGAGAAGGTCATCTATGATGATTTTAATCTAATTTTCTTTGTGCCTCAAAATTGCACATAATATTTTATTAAAAAATTTAAATCAACGTGTAGCCCACATGTAGGAAAAGGCTTTATGTTTACATCTATACACATTTATCAATATAGGTAAATTCCTATATTTGACACATGACATACTAAGATGGGAATTCCTACATCTATAATTTCATTGGCTTGGATTATGGTATTAATATTGTAGGGAGTGAGTTCCCAATCATCTCTCGATATGGTGTCAAACAACAATATTTGGAGAACATTTACAAGGGCACATTCGAATGTGTGTTTGCATGATAAGATTTTATATTTAATGTAATAAAATAGTAAGATATTTTTATTTAAATTGAGATTTTTGATGAGACCAAAGCTCTAATAATAGTTTCAATATTTTTTAAAGGCCTTCATTATTCAAACCTTAAATAATTGTATTTAATCCATTTTTATCTATAGATCACCAATTATCTCTATTGTATTAATTATCATTATTGTATTGCTCAACTATGTTTAGAATATGTAGGATCCAATTTATAGATAAATCATACTAATATATTTATATAGTTTCAAATATGATGTAACTAGTTGGAGGGGAATTTGTAGGAGTTGTCACTACTTATTATATGATAACTTGGTAACTGTCTATATGTTTCAATTCAACAATATTTATTTAAATAAATTTATGTGTGTACAAACAAAAAAGATCTAAAGACCACCATAGTGGGTAAATTTGAGGAAGAATATTGATAAATTTAGACCTAAAAAATTAGCACAAAAAACCCATTCCCTAATGTGACCTACTAATATTTTAACTATATACTAGATTTAACTTGTGTATAATTATAGTGGATATTGTGCATATTTTTCTAGAATCAATTCTGGACATAGATTGTATTATCCCTTATGGATATGATAGAAGCCATAGGAGGACATAAGAATGGATTTTATCCTAGTACTATCTAGAACTCAAAACAATAACAAATAAGTATTTTTTGTGGTGCGTAGATTATCCAAGATAGAATATTAATACCAATTAAAAAGATAAGTGATTCTTAACATATTATAAGATCTTGCTTTCTAGAGAAGATGTGAGATTACATTTTTTTGCTTAGGAGCATTATGTTAGATTACAACAACAAATTTGTTGGTCACTTTTTCATAGCACTAAATAATATTTGAGCTCATTATATTATAAAAAATTAAAGGAAATATAAAGGTAGTGAACTATAGATTAGAGAGTTTGATGAGTTATTTTCTAGGAAATAAGTTCAAATAATGTGATATTGAGTCAACATAAAAAAAATTTATATTTAATAATTTAGCAAGTAGGAGCATTTACAAAATAACATTCAAACTAGTGTCCAATTGTAACACTAGAAGTGTAGTAGATTTGAAGAGTAAAAGAGGAAATTTAAATTTGAAATGTTGAAGTTGTAGATTTTGTCACACATATAAAAAGTATTAAAAAATAAGTCAAAGAGTTTCTATTTACTCTTAGTAATCAAAAGTAAAAATAGTATTTTGATCAAATGACAAAAGAAAATATTTTTTTAGAGGTATATTTAGTTCCATCACATCTTATAAAGGAAGGATTTATAATATATTTGTTGAAAGAAGATGGGTCCATATAGGGTGCATAGAAATATATCAATTGATACAGGAGAATCCCTAGTTGTAAAGCAATCATGTGTCAACCAAAAATAATTCTTTACTTACATTGCATTCAATAGCGATTTCAGTAGTTCATTCCATATTTTACCACATCACTGTTTATTGGGTCATGGAGCATGATATAGCATCTAAACATCAACATCTATCACATATCCAAATTTCACATCGTTTGCATTTGTCTACCAAAAGTTATTGCTCTCAGAATTTCACTATGCTACTAGTCAGAGCATTTGAGGATGACTTGGTTCAAATTTCTCAATGAAGACCTATTCCAAATCATGTGGAGCTTAATTAGACATTATACAAGCATCTTGGGTTCATTGGGACCTATCTTGAAGATTCACAAGTTAATTCATTTTGCATGGAGCTAATTCTTCATATTTTAAGGCTAACATTCATATTTGATCATTCATCAGGTTACTAACCCTTGTGGTCAATGCAAACCTATATTGGAGCTTGAGGAGCATATTTATAAGCATTGTAATCCATTGTATAGGATTAGTTATCAGTTAGTATTTTTAGGATAAGATTCAAATCAAGTTATTTGCACATAAACCCTTTGGGGGCATGTAATAAGGCTTATTGGCCCATTGTATTCTCAAAAGCCCTTATGTCAGGCTTGTGAGCCCTAGATATTTTCCCATGAGGCATATGTTGCATGTAAGATTATTGATTAATAAATTTTCATGTTCGCATATCAGTTTGTTGTGTTATTTCCATTGTGTTGACTCATTGTTGCACGGTTCGAGTTGTTCCTTCTAAAACCCTCCTACTGTGACTGCACCAAGTGGTATCAAAGAAAGTTTTT
The DNA here is from genome assembly GCA_007258455.2 of Sequoia sempervirens. NCBI lineage: Eukaryota > Viridiplantae > Streptophyta > Pinopsida > Cupressales > Cupressaceae > Sequoia > Sequoia sempervirens. The sequence continues at coordinate 28,234 of VDFB02275175.1, forward strand.
GATTCCTGAAGGCATTCCTTGAGGTGAATAGATCATTTAACTAAGGTAGGATACATTCATTTTCAACCCGATCATCGATTTTGAGGTAGTTGAAACCCTTGTAGCTAGATCATCAAATTGAGGAAGTTGCACTGATTTGAGGGGAGATATGCCTCCAAGGAGAGCACCTTCTATAGAAAATTTTGTTCGAAGAATGGATGAAATTTTAGAAATGATGGGTGAGATGCAAGTTAGTTAGATGCTTTTGAAGAAGATTGAAGGTGAGGCCTAAACCTTAGGCAGAATGATGAAAGTGATGATGAAGTCGAATGTGTGAATCATTTTGTAAAAAATGTAGACGATGAAGTAGAAGAATTAGATCAAGTCAAAATGTTGAAATCAATCTCAAATATAGGAAAATGACCTAGAGTTGAAATTCAAAATTATAGAGGAAATTTGAATCCTAAAGAATTGATTGATTGGATAAATGAAATGGAAGAATAATTTGAATATGAAGAAATTGAAGATTTGGAAAGAGTAAGATTTACAAAAACAAAGTTGAAAGAAAATTTTGCATTATGGTTGAAAGAAGTTCAATTAGACATAAATAGAAGAGGAAAAGAAAGAATCATCAAATGGGACAAATTGGTGACAAAGTTGAAGAGTCAATTCATACCAACCGATTATGAACTTGAATTTTTGAAGAGATTGTAGACCCTGAGACAAAAATAAAGATCTGTGAAGGAGTATACTAAAGAATTCTACAAGATGATAAATAGAACTAGTCATAGTGAAGCAAGCAAAGAAAATATTGCAAGATATAAATTAATGGATTGAGATTAAACATTCAAGAATAATTGAGCCTGGTAAAACTGGTATCTATTGAAGATGAATACTAGTTTGCATTGAAGGTTGAAGAGAAGATGAACAAAAAATTTGAACATAGATAGAGAAGTGCAACCTAGGAAGATTCCAAAAGAGTAGACCCTAGTCCAAAGAGAGAAGACCATATGTGGAGTAGAAAAAGATGTAAAACCCTATCAAAGCGAAGAAAAAGATGCTAGATCATACCATAGAGGGAGCGAAGATAGAAATTTCTACCACATTAACAAAGGAGGTCATAATTCTTACCATAATGATGGGTTCTAGAGAGACGAAGGAAGATCAGACACAAAACCATTCAGAGGAACATGTTTCAATTGTGGAGGTGAAGGACATAGAGCATTTGAGTTTCATCAAGGAAATACTAGAAATAAATCTAAGCATGCCAAAAGAACAACATTTATGGATGAGGAGCTTGTTAGGTCCCCTAATTCATGTGGAAAACCTAAGAAAGGAGAATCATTGGTGATGAGAAGAGCATTGATGCATGAAGAAGTTACTAAGGAACCATGACAAAGGAAGAGTCTATTCAGAACTAGATGTAAGTCTGAAGGAAAGGTATGTAAAGTCATCATTGATAGTGCTAGTACTAATAATCTAGTTTAAGAGGAGATGGTAACCAAGTTGAATTTGAAGAGATTGAAACATTCAAACCCCTATAGGATAGCATGGATTCAAGATGAGCATAAGATATTGGTGAATGTACAATGTTTAGTGAAATTTCATATTGGATTATATAGGGATGAAGTATTCTGTGATATTATGCCTATGGATGCATGCCATTTACTAATAGGAAGACCATGGAAATATGATAAGAAAGTAATTCATGATGGAAGAAGGAATACTTATACTGTGACATCAAATGGAAAGAGAATCAAGTTGATACCTTTGGAAGAAGAGAAGGCTAAATTTTGTGGCACTTCTAGACTTTAAAGTTTGGTAGATGGAGGGAAATTTCTTGATGGACTGAGGCATGAGAACATGTGTTTTAAATTCATTCCAATGAAATATGGGAGTTCAGAGACAAAAAAATAGTGAATATATACCACATAAAGAAGTTGCAGAATTGTTAACAAAGTATATAGGCATCATTTAGAGAATGTATCAGAGGGATTGCTGCCAATTTGAAGTATTAGTCATCATATAGATCTCATACCAGGAGCAATTTTTCCAAATAAAGTAGCACATAGAATGACTCCGATAAAGAATGTAGAATTGAACTGGTAGATCCAAGAATTGTTGAGGAAAGGATTGATCAGAGAAAGTTCGAGGCCATGTGCAATACCTACTATACTTGCACCTAATAAATATGGAGAGTGGAGAATGTGTACAAAATCAAGAGAAATCAATAAGATAATGAGTATTCATTTAAGGAGTTCTTCCTTTAAAAAGATCATATATGGCATCAATATATTCTAAACTAGATGTAACCATGCAACTAAACAACAAAGTGATTAATCTGTCAATTGCATGTTGCCAGCTATAATTTTTGGTGGGGTTAGTGAGATGGACAAATTGCTTGCAACTCATGTTGTCTTGACTCTTGGTAATTCATGTATTCTAATTGTCAATAACTCGGTATATCTAAGATTGGTGAAACAACTTTGGGTAGAAAACTTCTAAGTTTTAATGAAAATATCTCAAGCATGAAATCATTTATGATCAATAATAAAGTGGAAATTAACTAGACACACAGGTAATGTTATGATTAACATCGTCAACTCTCTAAATTCCCAAGATAGAATAAAAATGTAGTGCATTTTGTTTGATGACATTTGTATTGAAGATATGTTTTGTAGATTCTTGATAGATGAGATAGCATTAACGACTATGAATCACCAATTAGGCCCAAAGAATCTTATAAATGTGTATAGGATTTTGGAAATGCCCATTTTTTTGTGGATGAACTTGTGCTACAATTGTTAGATGGTTATGGCAGCCATTTTTTAAACCTTGTCTATGGATCTAGATTTTTCTTATTTATGTATGTGCTTTCTACTATGTTGCTCCTTTAGCAATTTTATTTCTAATTTTTTTGGCCATCTTTCTTTACATTTTATAGAATTTGTTTTAGGTGGACACAAAAACTCAATTTTACATGCTTGTAGGTTTATGGAGAAAAAGAGAAAAAAGTTATAGGCAAGTTGTTTAGGTTTATACTATAAGGGGTAGCCGAAGGTTCATCTTTAAGAGGGCCATTTCCAAACCACCAATCTTCCAAAAAGTTGATATGTCACCCATCCTCAACAATCCACCTGAGCCCTTGTAAATTAAAGAACTAGCTTTTAGAATATTATTTCAAATGGCAGAGCCATAATGGAGAACCTAATAATATAAAATATCCTCAATATTATCTAGATTGCCTAGGTATTTATTAAAAATAATTTTAGCCCATTCATTATTTTCATATAAGAGTCTCCATAGTTGTTTAGCTAAATGGGCACAATTAAATTCTCTTATTTCTCTAATACCAAGACCTCCCATCTTCTTTGGTTTACATAACGTTTTCCCAAGATATTAGATGAAGATGTTTATACTCTTTTTTCCCTCGTCCATAAATAATTCTTTTGATTTTTCTCAATATGTTCCAAGAAATTTCTCAACACCTTAAAGAGACTCATGTGGCATAGAAAAATAAATTTTGAAGAGCCAACTTTATAAGTTGGATCTTACCAAGTTGACTAAGAAAAGCTCCTTTCCAACCCAGAAGTTTGGACTGAAACCTATCCAAAATATTTAACCAAAAAGAATTAGGGATCAAGTTAGTGCACAGAGGCATACCTAAATACGAATCTGAGAGACATCCAATGTGACACCTGAGGATGCATGTAATAGACCTTTGCCTAGTCTCAAGTATATTCAAGAAGAAAAATGGAAGTTTTAGGAAGAATGATTTTTTACAAGAAGTTGCTTCATATTATAGCAAAATGGACTTGAGATTACTCACTTCTATAATAGAGGCTTCCCCCATAATTAGAGTATCATCAATAAATTTTTGATGAGAACACACCTAGTTGAAGGAAGATGGAGAAATCCCCTTTAGAGAACCAATATTGATAGCCTTTTATAAAGATCTTCGCAAAGATTTTTCCATAAGCACAATGAGAAAAGGAGAAATGAGATCTCCTTATCCAATCCCTCTAGAACTATAGAAAAACTTGTTGGAGACCCATTAACAATCATTGAGAACTTAGGAGTCACAATAAGTTTCCAAATGATCTCAACAACTTTCTTGCCAAAACCAAAGGCCTTCAAAACTTTAATAAGGAACTACCAATTAATCCGATCATAAGCTTTCATAAGATTCAGTTTTAGAAAAAAAAACATCTTTCTTATTAATAGATAGCAAGTGAATATTGTCATGCACAGTAATAATAGAACCCAAAATTTTCTACTAGGGATGAAACCTCTTTGCTAAATGGAGATTACATTCAAAATAACCACTTGTAGTCTTAACTCCAACACTTAAAAAAAATATTTAAAAATGGAATTACATAAGTTGATAGGTCTAAAGTCCCCAAAAGAGCTGGCTCTAGGGATCTTAGGGATGAAGACAATAAAGGTGAAATTAAGCTCTTTTAATAGGTGTTGACTACCAAAAAAACTCCTTCATAGTAGCAGAGACATCTTTTCCAACATACTCCCAAAAGGTTTGGAAGAAGAATATGGGAAATATGTCAGGGCTTGAATCTTTATTACCTTCAAAAGTAAAAATAACCCTCTTGAATTCCTCCTTAAATGGACATACCCACAAGCATTCTTTTAGATTCCTCTGATAAGAAATTAGGAATGACAAATTGAGGAATTGCTCTTCATAAATAGGATCCATCTTCTCATCAATAATAATAAAATTAGAGAACAAATCATTATCCACCATAATAATATCCTACTCATTGTCAATGTGAATACCCTTACTTTCAATAGCTTTAATACGATTAGCAGTTCAATGCTTTAATGTTGACAAGTGGAAAAACTTTGTATTTCTATCCCCGCTTTACAACTAGATTTCCCTGGACCTTTGTTTCTAGAAATACACTTCTTTTGTAATAATATTAAGGAGGTGAATTAGTAGATCATTCTCTTTAGCTTGAATCATAGGGTTAAACCCATTTGCTTGAATATCTTTTTGAACATTGTCTAATTCACCTTTTAAGGAAGCCTTTTCAATAAAGATTTGACCAAATAAAGATTTATTCCATTATTGAACATTCATTTTAACATGAGTTAATTTTTTAGCCACTCTATACATAGCATATCCATCAACTTTCACATTACACCATTCTTGGATCTTATTTTTAAGATCCATATTTCTTAACCATATTTTTTCAAATCTAAACAAAAAATGTTTCTTCCTACCCAAAATATCAGCAGCTAGAGCAGTGGGAAAATGCTCAGATCCCAATCTTGTAAGAGCTAAGAGAGATCAAGAGAAACAAGCCAATTCATCAAAATAAGAGCATGATCTATTTTTACCTAAATAAGATCCTTTCCCACATGATGATTGGACCAAATAAAGGCTGCACCTTAAAGGTCAATATCCATCAAAGATTGTTCATTAATAAAATCTAAAAGGTTATATCTACTATCCATAGGCACTTGGGATCCCCTTGTTTCTCATCTTCTTTTTAAAATGTGCTAAAATATCCCATAACAAGCCAACTAATATCATAATGTTCAGCCTTAAATTTATAAGCTTGGACCAAAGTTTCTTTCTAGTATTTTTATTATCTGGGGCATAAATATTAGATAAAATCTAGGACTTATCATCTCTCAAATGTTGAAAATGAGTAGCAACATGGTTAGAATATGCATCTCACATTTTATAATTCTCAAGTTCCAAAGAGTAACAATACCCCTTGAAGCACCATTAGTGCTAACACTATGAATACCAAAATCCTTGAAAAAAGGATTTGTAATATTTTATAGTTTCTTACTTTGCATCTTAGTCTCTTGAATGAGTAAAATATCAGGTTTATGATGTCTAATCAAATTCGATAGGAGATCATGCTTGTCATGGTTATTTAACCCTCTAACATTCTAGGATATGATCTCGATTAATTATTTTGAGGTGTGCTCTTTAAGAACATCTCAAACAAATTCTTTTGGATACCTTCAACTATTTCTAGTTTTCTTTACATTTCCTTGCTTTGTTGAGAAAAGGGTCTACCTTTTACCCTTTGAGTCAACCCACAATCTACATTTTGTCTATTTCTTATGATGACTCCTTGATATAATGAGGGAGACTTTGGTTTTCTCTTATTTCTAGATTTTACCAAGATAAAGGGTTCTTCATCAAAACATCTGAAACAATAACTCACCATTTATCATCAAGGGACATTCCATGTTGGGGAAGCAAATTTTAGATTGCATCCTTTTTTTCCGAAACATCATCTTTGCTAATCTTTCCATTGTCTTCCTTAGGAAAATTAATAAATTCCTAGAAATAGTCTTAACTAGTAATATAGATTAGTTGAAATCTTAATCACACTCATGAAACTCAAATTCTCACATTTATGAGGAAAACTTTAAAAAATAGGATAAATTGGTTACAAAGCGGAAGTCTAAGTTTTTCTAATAAATTTTAAAATCAAGTAATGTACAATTTTAGTAAAAGGACACGAGGGTAGAAATATGTAAAGAGTTGAACAAGATCAAAATTGAGAAAGTCATATGGAAGATAATGAAGATAATATTTCAAGGTATGCTAGTGTGATCTATATTTCTATTCAATATAAATTTAGTTTCAATAAGATTAAATTTAATGGAAGAGGCCTACCAATGTTCTTGGAGGAAATAGAATAATATAAGAGGATAGTGAGGTTCTTTATGGGAGAGTGACAAGTTAAAATGAAAGAGGGAATCATTATTATAATTTAGAGAAGTGGGAACTTCTAAAAATGGTAAATTAAATTCAAAGCAAGAGAGGAAGATATTTATTTTAAGTGGAAGACATTAATGGCTCATTGAAACTTTTTATGGGTATGAAGAAGCTGGGGGAGGGTAGAAATAAACTATCTAGAAGGAAATAGAATAATACAAGAGGATAGTAAAGTTCTCTAGGGGAAGAGGACAAGATAAAAAAAATAAAAGAGGGCATCATTATTATGAAGGAGAAGTAGGGACTTCTCAAAATAGTAATTAAAATTCAAAAGCAAGAGAGGAAGATAATTTTTTAAAAGGAAGAGGTGAAGGGTTCATTGGAAATTGTAATGGGTATGAAGAAGCTAGTGGAGGGTGGAAAATAAACTATCTAGGATGCAATACAATAATACAAGAAAATATCGAGGTTTTCTAGGGGAAGAAGACAAGTAACAATGAAAGAGGCATCATTCTTATGAAGGAAAAGTAGGAACTACTCATAATGGTAATTCAAAGTCAAAAGAAAGAGATGGATATATTTTTTCAAGAGGATGAGGTGGAGGGTTCATTGGAACTTTTTATAGGTATGGAGAAGTTATTCATCAGACATTCAACTGTAATATAGAGAAGGTGAAGCTAGAAATCATGTTGTTGAAGTAGTTCAAGATCTACTTAAATTATTTTGATATAAAATTTTATCACGTAGATCAATATAATATTTATGTTAGACACCATCATAATTGAATTTCTCAAAATATGGATCCAAACGATAGTCATCATGGATATTTAAAAATATTGTATATATATTAAATATATATATACCCATAAAGTGTCCTAAGAAATTGACACTATAGGTTGAAACATTAGAATCTCTAATGCTTATACTCATATGCTCAAAGAAATACATCATTTAAATAACATCTTGCGAGGTACAGAATAAGATGTTTCCATTGAATAAGACTTGTTGTTCAGCTTGAGTCACTAAATTAAACATCAAGAGATAATGAATTCAAGGATGTAGAGTAAGGTATATCATTTGTAATGTGAAGGATAACATCATTATTCATAATAACATCATGTAACGGAAGAGGATTGAGAGAAGGAGTATCCTTAAGAGCTGTATGGAAAACACACATTGGTGTTTATATTATCAATTTATGGAATGTGCACTAAAGGATGAAAGATATAAAACATCAAAGAATCATATGGAAGGCCACCTAATGAACAAACATACATTTGTATATTTCAAACAATGTTATTAGAAAAAAGAAGATTCAATAAACATGCCACACTATTGTATAATTAAAATGTATTCAATGAATGAATCATTGAGATAGCAAGGTAAAAGTACAAAGTTGTATAATACTTTTATAAAGGAAACAACCAACATTAATCCAACTTTTTAACTTGAATCACTAGAAAGTGACATATATGTTTTGAATTTTGAAATGATGTAAACTAATGAGATCCATATTTTTTAGTGTATTTTATGTTTTTTTTTAGAAAAATGAAAAGATATGAATATTTAAAAAAAAAAAAATAGACACTATAATTTAGTTGGTAATAAAATTTTGGAAATGAAGTTTCTATGGAACATCACTTTTTTTCTTAACTATTTATCCAAAATAGAAAAAAAAAAATCATCTTGAAATAGAATCTTTTATCTAGTGTATCATTTTATTTTCAGAAAAATTAAATAAGTTATAGTATTTTTTCTTAGAAAGATAATCAACTTATATTTTGATATTGAGGACCTAATTTTACTGAAAGTAAAATATTAAATATAAAAAATATTAAAAATATTTAAAACAATTTATTTTTGAAAAATACACTTATAGATCTATAAAAATGTATTTTTTATATTTTTCTAAAATGTCGTTTATAAGAGTATGGGTTGTTGAAATATCAATTTTTTAAAAATAATATTATTATTTTGATAAATTGGCCTCAAAGTGGTACAACATATGCGTTTAGTGGACATTTCTAACATTTCTAACTGGAAATGTTGTGGAACATATCTAACTTAGCTAGAACTAATCTAGTTAGACCACATGTATGATCAAATTTTTTTTTTAACTACAAATGCTTAAATTCACTTGTGTTGATCAGTTAGTCAAAAGTGTAACACAATTATGTATTCTTTTCCAGCATTATATCCATATAAATAAAATAAATATATCAAATCTCACATATGTGTAAATGTTTTTAATTCAATCCTTATTAAGGTTTTGTGACATATATGCTTCATTGAAAGCACACACTAGAACAAGGGGAGTAAATAGAGCAATTAAGAAGAAAAACATCATAGAAATATAATCATTAACAACCAAATCATGAGAGGTATGAAAAGAAAATGTATAAATTTGAATAAATTTGAATGTATCCATTATGTATATGGGGAACAAATGATATATGAAATTTGAGATTTGAATTAAACATGATAGATTTAGAAAAAACAACAAAAAAGGACATTTAGAGATAACACTCTAACTAGGATAAAAAAAGTCAAGGTTTATCAATATGTAGGGATAAAAAATTCACCATATAAATATATCTACAACTAATAAATTAATAGAAGTTAATAAAAATTTAGACAAACAATTATGATGGATTATATGACAATGATCAAAAACTTGGAAACTAAAAGTGAGAGGACTTGGATCACTTTGATAGTCGATAGAGATTTGTTCATTATAACTTCTAACCATATCTCAAAACCACTTAATGTTGAATGAATTAGAATTAGAACAAAATATGAATTAAGTCAACATAGAATTTTATGGAGTATGATGTTGCATCCACTGATGTGTTCTAAGTGATGTAGTTTTGTTTTAATGCTACAATTTGCTTCTAGGTAGAAGCATACCTTCAATACTTGCAAAAGATGTTTTGTTTAAAGTATATTTTAATAAAAAAAAGTGGTTGGTACTAAAGATCACTATTGAGATATGCTATGGTAGAAGGTTAGAGGGATTGAATTCTTTAGTAATAACAAAGCCCCTAGATTTATTTAAAACTTATCAATACATAGACTAAAACAAAAAAGTTGAACTTTGATAAAGATAAAGTAGCAAATAATTGAATCTACAAATATAATATTACGGACTAATGCATAAATATGTTTTCTTTATTATGAAATAGATATTCTCTTAGTATTTAATTATTAAAATAATGTAAATAATTATTTCAAAATCTTTTAAAATCTAAATCTCAACACATACCTATCTATAACCATGGAAAACATAATATGATTGAAAAGAAACCTAAATCTCACGCATCCCTATATATAACCCTTGGAAACACAATATGATTGAAAAGAAAAAGCAAAGCACTTTTATCTCCTACAATATAATATAGGAAGAAAAAAAAAAGGTGCTATTTTGACAAACGAATATAGTGACTATTTGCACGAACCCTTGATATGACGCCATACATCTTCAAAAAGCTGCCACTTTTTAAATAGAAAAGTATTTTCTGAACTTCAATATTCGGAAAGTATGCCGCCGATCAGCCCCCAGCATCTAAAGGCTCGGATTTACTCCAACGTATTCGGAATATGACAGCTACCGTCGATGGGAATTCCATTTCCGTCTTTTACATTTTACGTCCACGCGAAAGGAATTTATAAACGTCAAAATAAAATACCAAACAAACCAAGCTCAGTCCACTTTCTGCAGTCTGTAAAATTGTTGAAGAAAGAAGCGACAGAATTTTATTACATCCGATCTCAGTTAATTCTCCAAAATGTGGAAAGCAGGTATTTCTCACGAAGTCCAGCCTGGTTCTCATCAACTGCCACCGGATAACAATTGTCACCTTCTGTCACCCTTGCAGATAGGTTTGCTCTTCAACCTTTCGCACAGGTAAAATATATTTTCACGTTTACCAATTTTTGCAATCTCTTTTCTTAAGACTACTCTACTCTCTAGCATCATTATTATTTTCGATGTGTGTAGAGTTGTGTTGGCTCCTGTAACTCGGTGCCGCGCAATAAACAACATTCCTCAAGCTTGTCACGTGAAGTTCTATTCTCAGAGGACCACCAAAGGGGGTCTTCTGATCTCAGAAGCTAACGCCGTCTCACCCAAAGCTATTGGGTATGTAAAACTAACATTAAAATATTGATTAATGCATTTTAATTGAAGTAGGTTTACTGATGAGATCTTTTCTTGCAGGTTTCCGCATTCTCCAGGTATTTTCAATGAGGAGCAAGTAAAGGCGTGGAAAAGTGTTGTGGACGCCGTTCATGACAAGGGCGGCGTAATTTTCTGCCAGCTCTGGCACGTCGGCAGGGCTTCGCACACAGGTAAGAAATTCAATCAATTACCGGTGCTTGTTTGAAACTACTGTTTTTTCATTTTCTATCCGGACTTGGGTTAGATGCGGTTTGTCTCTGAATATTCGTTGCAGTTTATCAGCCCAACGGAGAAGCTCCCGTATCGTCCACAGCCAAGGAAATATCAGAAGAATGGAGCATCTTGATGGCGGGCGGCTCCAAGGCCACTTACTCCTCCCCGCGTGCGCTTTCCACATCTGAAATCGCTGCTGTGGTTGAAGAGTTTAGTAATGCTGCGAGGAACGCCATGTACGCGGGATTTGATGGGGTGGAAATACAACAGATGCCGTTTTGCCATGGAGGTTGTGGATGCAGTGGTGAGGGAGATAGGCGCTGAGCGGACCGCCATAAGAGTGTCGCCCATTATAGATCACATCGAAGCTAGCGATTCCGACCCCCTCTCTCTCACCTCACTTAATTGGACAGCTCAATTCTTATTCTCTTGCTTACCTGCACATAACGGAGCCGCGATTCATAAAAGAAGGCCACAAAGACGAGGAGGCAGAAGGCGAGATAACGGCTGCGGCAATGTGGAACATCGTGAAGGAGAAGTACAGAGGAAGGCTTATGAGAAGCGGCGGATACACCAGAGAGACTGCTATGGAAGTCGTGTCCAGTGGCAGCGCAGACATGATATCCTTCGGTAGGCTGTTCATATCGAATTCCGATCTGCCCCTCAGATTCGCTCTCCAAGCTAAGCTCATCAACTATGACCGCTCTACTTTCTACACTCATGACCAGGTCGTGGGTTACACTGATTACCCCTTTTACATCCATTCCCCTCCACCAAATTCAAAGTTTGATCAGTATGTTGACTTTAATGCAGAGGCTGAATTATCACGAGCCTTGTCAATTCTGCAAACCTTTCTTGAAATTATTCCAAATCATAGAGTTTTTTTTAGCAAAAATCATTTGTAGAACTTCATCAAAAGAAATACCTTATAAGTACTTACAGTTTAGAAGTTTGGACCAAGGCCAACCTATGTTTGCACCATCTCCAGTAAAGGTTAACAGTCAAGGCTTGAGTATTCAACTTTAAAAGATCAATACCAATAAATTCTTCTTCTTTTTTTTAATCTACAAACATAGTTCTAACTGATAAGACTCCATTTTTTACAATCCAAATTTTCTACACAGAAAAATTTCGTAGATAATCAAACTCTTTTAGAGATAGTCAAACTCTTTTAGAGTAAAATGACCAAACTATATGTAAACAGAAAGACCATGCAACAAAAATTTTAATAGGGTAAGACACCCTCCAAAAGAATCCATCGAAAGGTGTAGTTAGAAATGCACATTCTAAACCTATCAAAAATATGTTTCCACTACTATTAAACATGCTTAAGTCAATTATTTTTTTCTTTTTTCTTTTTAAATATAGTTATAATATAATTGTCATTTATATTAGTTATAAATAATTTATATACATAAATAATTAGATGTATAATTGTTCTTTCAATATTTTTTTGTTAAAAAGTGTTGTATTTATTATCAAATACAATGTTCTTGAAATTCATCTTCAAAATATGTTTGGTGATTTTTTCATATCATGATTGTGGGGCTTGCTTTAATCATACAATGATTTCATAATCTTGCATAGCAATTTTTATTGAACTTTCATTACACATCTTTCTCGTTGAGTCATATACAATATTTCATTGAGATCACCATTCAAGAATGTCATTTCCACATATTTAATTAAATTTCCATCTATTTTATGCTAGGAGAGTCAACAAAGCACTAATGGTAGTCAAGTATATAACAGGTGCAAAAGTTTCTTTTATAATATATGCCCTCCTTTTTACCATATGCTTTTGCAAAATCCCTTTCTTTGTGATTTTCAAGTGACTCATATACTTTTTACTTGTTTTGAAAGACCTACTTGCAACCTATAGGCTTACATCGAATGTGGAATCACAAACGCCCAAGTGTCATTTTTTAAAAGAAAATCACATTCGATTTGCATAACCTTTCTCCATACTTTAATATTTTAACTTCTTTAAGGGAAATTGGTTAGAGTTTTACTATTATACTGATTTCATTTGTAGAATCCAACTTAACTTCCTCAGTAGATTGAGTCTATTGCCTTGCCTTATATGAACTTCTTGTTCTATCTTGAAATTTTCATTGAGTTTTAGATCTTTAACATTTTTCTGACTTGTTTAAAACATTTTTATGAAGGTCCAAGTTGTATTATTAATTATTCTATTTCCTAATTAAAATCTCCATCATGTTTACATATTGCTACATAGTTTCCTAAATCCCATATTCATCCAAAGGAGTTTGAAATTCTTCATGAGATATGATTTATACTTTGACATCCTAATTTAAATTTTTTGAATATGGTTCCAAATTACTTGTCCACCCTCAAAGTGTGGAGTCTCACATTGATGTTCTTTTCAAGGGGAAAAATTAGCAAAACTTTCAAGGATTATTAACAGGATATGTAGGATCTAGAGGTCGAGACTGAGAAAGTTCCGAAGACTCTGGATTAGTTGTTGTTGATGTTTTGGAATGCGCCTCGGCTGGTTCTTTGGTGGTCCTTTTTGGATTTTTTTAGTTGGCTACTATTTTTTTAGGATTTTTCTTTATTTGCAGCATTTTTAATTTGTTGGACTTTTTTGTCCTTTACTATATTATGTTGTAAACTTTGTGGTTTCGGGTCCCTGTAAAACCCATTTTTTCCTTTATCAAAAACAATATTATTGTATGGTTCACAAAATATAACATCATGAATAGCAAAAATTAATTTTTTCTTCGTTATGCAAATTATATGCTTTTGAAGAATAAAAATATCCTAGAAAGACACATTTTTAATTTTAATGATTCAAATTACCTATTTTCTTCTTGGGAATCAAAGCATAATAGATAGAGTCAAAAATCTTGAGACATTGAATAGATGGAGGATGACCAAAATAAACTTCACACAAATTCAAATGGTGAAGGGTAGATGAACAAGGTCTATTTCAAAGAGGAATATCTATTATTTCTACTTCTACCCAAAAAAAATATCCTTTTTACTTTAAAATATAAAATTATCTTAATGATATTCATGATAGTTATATGCATTCTCTCAACTACATCAATTTCTTGGAAAGTAAATAGAGTAATGCAATTATGATTAATCTCATTTTGTTTGAGACACTCTTCAAAAATATCCGATGTAAATTCACACATTTTTTTTTTCAAAGAGTTCCAATTAGAGAGTGGGTTTCATTTTCAATCAAAATGTGAAATTTCCTTAAAGTTTCAAAATATTCAGATTTATTTCTTGTAAATAAATAAATATCAGTCATTCTATTATGACCATCAATAAACAACATGAAATATTGACAGCCTCCAACAAAAATTACTAGTAAGGGCCCACATGAATTATGGTGAATAAGTTGTAACTTTCTTTATGCTCACCAATTTGAAAGATATTGGTTCTAAACTTTGGGTGTCTCCATCACATATATTACCTCACAAATTATTCAAAAATGAAAATATTCTCAAAATTTATCTATCGTTCTATCCATGTGTCATTTTAAGTTAGGATTTCATCGATCATTATCACAATATCTTACATTTTAAATTTTGATTATTGCACTAATCTTATTATAAATAATACTTCTTTAATTTATGTTTAAAAAACAAAAGAGGAAAATAAATAACTAAACATCTCTTTTAGTGTGATCTTTGTAGCAAGAACGAAATAAATAAAAATTTCTAGTAAAGTAGCAACAATACTTAACCACCCACCCCAATCCCGACTAGCTTAAGCTTAATTTTAATGGATCAACTAAACATAACTTGGGTCGAGCAAGTGGGAGTGGGTCATCCATGATCATAATGGGAAAATGATTTTAGTTTATGCAATTCTTGGTGTTCAATATTATAACTTTGCTGAGGTGGGAGTGGTGTTCTATGGTATTCAAATTACCACGAATGCTAGCTTTTCCAACCTAGACATCGAGGGAAACTCTAGAAACACCATTATTTTGTTGATGAGGATGACTAAAACTTGTTGGTCCCTTCAAGACCCCATACTATCATCTCTCAATCTCATGATTTCTCTTGGGAATAGAAAATCTTCTCACGTGTTTAGAAATGGTAACAAAGTAGTGGATGTGCTAGCTAAGCTTAGTGATTTTACTCCAAATTTAGTAATTTGGGATAATATCTCTCATATCCCTAGGCATGTTTGCAAATTAATCAATAATGATGTCAAAGTACTATAAAAAAGAGATTGAGTTGGATCTTTTTCCAGCTCCCTTCATTATTTTCCATGATTTACAATTATGGAAAATTACCCTCTCTAAGCAGTCTTTTCACAAGCCTTTGTATTCTTGGCTCTAGTATTCTTCTTGAAATTTCAACAGAATAATTTCTCTTGTTTTTCTATCTGCAAATTTTTCCATGGGGGGTGAGTTGGTCCAAGAAGAACCCGCTAATTATGAGATGTGGAAGTAGGATAGGGAGGTTTGGCCTATTACTCAATGAGGTGAATTGGCCTTGTTTGTGGAAGAAATGAAGAGGCATGACCCTAAATTGTCTATTGAGTTTGCTAACTCCCAGAAGGATGACATCATCGCCATTGGTGGGTGCTCCTTCATTGTGAATGTTGAGTTGATTGCGGAGGTGATGGAGCTTTTGTTGGATGGTGCTTGCATCCCTCGAAAGCCTAAAGGGCACTACTAGAAAGATATGGAGAGGTTTTTGAAAGATGGAGAAAAGTTTAATAGACTTTAGAATGGATACAATAGGGCTTACCTTCCTAGGGTGTGGAGAAAAATTGTAGAAGTGTTGATGAAGTACGTCATGTTAGAGGCTCATTTTCATCATTTTCATGCCCATCTCTTTCCCATGCTTAACCATTTTTGCTATAATTGAAAAATGAAATTGCTTTCTTGATTTTTTCATCTCTTCACCTATCCATTAAGAATGTTTAGGGTAAATGTAAAAATATCCCCATTCACCAAGGCTTATTGGTGTAGGAGCACCAAGGCCAATCTCCAAATTGATTTGCACAAAATTTTGGTTTGAAAAGTTTTGGCTTGTACTGACCTTGGCCAAGCCAGCATGTTGTATTTAGTTTGGACCTTGAGGGTCTTGCATTTGTGTGTTTAGTTTGTCTTTAGGACTAAAGTTTATTACGATGTCAAAGTTTTTAAATTTTGGCTTTAATTTAGCTATGGACAGTTGGATGAATTTAAATGTTTACCCACTACTTCCTCGTTGTTGGAAAATGCCATGGGACAGTTGAAGTGTTGTTAGGTCAAGATCAGGGAGATAACAATCCTAAAATGAAGGATCATGAAGGAGTGGTAACATTGCATGGTGAAATTAGTTGTTCGCATGCACTTTGTTTTGGTATTGGGAATCCCTCAAAATTAGGGATATGGAGGCGTGTAACCTCTCCTAGAATGTGGGAAAAAGACTCCAAGAGGGAGTAGTGGCTCGTATGAAGAGTTAGTTGCATTGTATTCAAAGTTTTGGATGTGAATAGAAAGGCAGATTTTAGTTTTCTAAATTTTTTGTGTTTTCTGGAAAACACAGTGTGTATTGCGCAGTAAGCTGTTTAGGCGTTGTAAATTCACATAGTAATTTGTTTTGTATTTGCAGAGTAGTGTGAACATATTTCCTTGTGAATAGATTTTATTTTGAGGATTGGTAGTGTTTGGTTTCCCAACGTTCAGGAGAAAAAAAAAGAAATTAACTTTGTTTTGGACAGGAATTGCACTTACTATATTTTGCCCGTGCTGATTGAGGACAGTGAATTAAAAAGGGAACTGTGCATGCTAATCTGATAATGTGCTTGTGTTTAGAAGTTAGATCAGAGCTATTTTCATGTATTGTTTAAGTTGTTAAGGTATAGTTGCTGTTTCTGATTCACAAATTTGGTGCAGTGTGTTAGTTTTCCTGTTTTGAGAAGTTAGGTTCCAAATGGCTTCCCATAGCCCATGACCACAAGATTCTTCTGAGTTTGGTGGAAATGGGAGGGAAGCCAGTGTATAGTGTAAATATGGTGACAAGTAATCAAGAGGGCCCAGCAATGAAATTGTTTACCAAACCCTAGGTGAGCTTAGGACCCGGTTAGGGATTTGGAGTGAAGGTTAAGGAACCAAGGCAGGGGAATAGAGGAAAGTATGGATTCCGTACAATGTCAGGAGAGGTGAGGTGAGGTTGACATATTCCACAAGGATTGAGGCATCCATTACTTGTTTGGAGATAGTTAAGAAACAAAAACCAGTGAAATCTAGTGAAAAGGGGCAATTAGGCCTCCAGTCCAAGAAATTTGGAACCACCTGTACGGACTAGTTGGTGATCTAAAACTTTTCCAAGATTTAAAACCTTGAAAAGGGTGTCCAAAACTACTTTTTGTTTGGTAGGTTGTTTGAAAAAAGTGAGAGAAAAAAGAAAAATACCGACTGGTAAGGGCTAGTAGAGATTTCAGCCTGTCCAAGGCAAGTTCACAAAACAGGTGATTTGAAGGTTGAACTTAAGGAAAGATGTACCCATTTGGAGGTGAAATGCAAGAAGCCAACATCTCCAACTCCCCTGCAAGAAGTTCAAGTCAGTTGGAGAACAGGGCACTTAGATTCTTCTAAGTCCTAGGAAGAGCATTCAAATTTCAAGAAGGTGTTGAACCCTCCAAAGTGAAAGCACAAGTAGAAACTCTTAGGATAGAGTTGTAGGAAGGTTCAATTGTTGAACCAAGTCAGAACAGAGCTTAGATCATTGCTAGGTTCTTGGTGAAGGCAGTGTAGTGTCTTCTTGAAATTTGGTGCAAGCAAGCTTTGGAGGATCTTCTCATACACCATATTGGTATCAGAGCAAGAGGTTGGATTCTAGGCTTGTGATTCATGAGCCAATCCACTGAGTCAGTAGGAGAAAATACACCAGAGGAAGGAACCATGGTGACAAATGCAGAGCTAGCAAAGAAGGTAGAAGAGCAAGAGGAAGATAACCGGTTGCTCAGAGAAAGGATATCTCAGATGGAGAAACTCCTAGATGAAGTCCAAGAAACAACAAACACTATGAAGGACAAGATAAAGAAGAAGGAAGAGCAGGAAGCCAAGGAAAAAGAGGTGGAATTGGAGGAGGAAGCTCCAAAGCCATATCCTGTTCTTGCAGAGGAACCATTCTTGAAGGCATTGTAGGCCTTGAGTGGAAAAGCATTGGATGGTGTGCCACTTTTCAGTGGACAAATGGATCTAGATTCAGTAGTAGATTGGATTGAGAGCATTGAGAATCACTTTGAATGTGATGGCATTACAGAGGCTCAAAAGGTAAAGGTAGCCAAGTCAAGGTTGAGAGGAGCAGCTCTCACATGGTGGAAATTTGTGCAATCAGAAAGAGAGAAAGAAGGTAAAGGTCCCATAGTTTCATGGAGAGGAATGGTGACCAAGATAAGGCAAACTTATCTCCCAGATGATTATGAAGTCCAGTTGCACAGGAGAAGACACAATCTGAGGCAAAAGGACATGGATGTCCAAACATATACAGAGGAGTTTCAAAACTGTGCCTTAGAACAAAGGTGGTGGAAGATGAGAGTATCAGGTTAGCAAGGTACCTTAATGGACTCAAGTGGTCTATCCAAGAAGATATGAGCTTGGTAAACTTCAAATCAGTACGCCAATGTTATCAAATGGCTTTGAAAATAGAAGAGAAAGGCAAAAAGAAGCAAGAACAAAACCCCAAAGGTAGAGGTAAAGGCAAAGACAGCAGAGGACAAAGAGGAAGCTATAGCGGGAGAAGCTCAGAATCAAGAGCTCAAGGAGAAGTCATATTTTATGATTAGCAAGAAGGAAGCTCCAGTAGAGGTGGTAGAGGAAGAGGTTTCAGCCCTAGAGGAAGAAGTGGTGGACAAGGAAGGAGTAGTTACTTCACCAACATGAAATGCTATCATTGCAATCAATTGGGACACCCAGCCTATAGATGTCCTGAGAAAGGAAGCACATCTCATGGAGGAGATAAAAGAACCCATCTGATTCAAGATGAAGCAGCTGCAGCAAATAAGCAATTAGAAATACCCTTGAACTCAGAAGAAGGTGAGAATCTCATGATGAGAAGAACCTTAATCAAGGAACCGGTCAAAGAGAAACCTAGCCAAAGAAGATCTCTGTTTAGGATAAAATGCAAGATGATGGGGAAAGTGTGCAAGGTGATTATAGACTCAGGTTCTACTAACAATATTGTGTTAGAGGAGGCATGGCAAACTGAAATTGACAAGAATACCTCACAAGAATCCTTACAAGGTTACATGGCTCAACAAGGGTCAGCATGTCTTGGTGAATGAACAAGCATGGGTGGAGTTTTCAATTGGCAAGTACAAAGACAAAGTTTTGTGTGATGTGTGACCTATGGATGCATGCCACTTGCTCCTAGGTAGGCCATGGAAATTTGACCGCCAAGCTATGCATGATGGAGCCAAGAACTCATACACCTTCAAGAAGGACAATGTCACATACAAGATCCAATCTTTGTTGGAAGATAATGAGGTGCATACAGCAGGTTCTAAGTTTCTGATAATTGGTGAAAAATAGTTCTTAAAGACCTTGGAAGAAGGAGAAGGAGTTGGCTATGCAATAATGATCAAGCCAAGAGAAGCAAGCAAAGAGAAGGCAGCTGAAAAGCAAGAGTTACCCAAGGAGATTCAAGAATTGTTGCAGACCTATGAGAAAATAGTAAGTAGTGGTCAACCAGCAACTTTACCCCCTAAAAGAGCCATAAGTCATAGGATAGACTTGATACCAGGAGCCACCCTTCCAAACAAAGCAGCCTACAAGATGACACCTCAACAGAATGAGGAGATAGCCAGGCAGATTCAAGAATTGCTTGATCAAGGTCTCATTAGGAAAAGCATTAGTCCTTGTGCAGTACCCACCGTCTTAGCACCCAAGAAAGGAGGAGAATGGAGGCTTTGTACTGATTCCAGAGCAATCAACAAGATAACCATCAGGTATAGGTTTCCCATCCTAGGATTGAAGATCTCATGGATTGTCTAGGTGAAGCTAGGTACTATACCAAGATAGATTTAAAGAGTGGATACCACCAAATTAGAATACATGAGGGTGATGAGTGGAAAACAGCCTTCAAAACCAATGAGGGTCTTTATGAGTGGCTAGTAATGCCATTTGGTTTGTCTAATGCCCCCTCCACATTCATGAGACTCATGAATGAAATCCTCAAGGACTACATTGGAAAGTTTGTAGTAGTGTATCTTGATGATATACTAATCTATAGCAGAACAAGAGAAGAGCACCTCTAGCACATTGAGCTGATTTTCAAGAGGCTATAGGAAGAGGAGCTAAAGATTAATCTGGAAAAGTGTGAGTTCATCAAAACAGAGCTGGTGTACCTTAGTTTTGTGTTATCACATGGCAACTTGAAGATGGACAGCAGCAAGGTAGAAGCCATTCTTAATTGGCCTACTCCCAAAACAGCAACAGAGGTAAGAAGCTTCCATGGTCTTGCTCAGTACTATAGGAAATTCATCAAAAAAATTAGTGCAATTTGTGCTCCTATGTTGGATACCATTAAAGGAGGCATGAAAACTAAGTTTGTGTGGAATGAACAAGCTAACAAGAGTTTTGAGTTGCTGAAGGAAAAGGTAGCTACTCAACCTATTTTGGTGTTGCCAAGTTTTGAGAAACTATTTACAATTGAGTGTGATGCCAGTAATGTAGCAATTGGAGCTGTTCTCAGTCAAGAGGGCAGACCGGTGGCTTTTCATTCTGAGAAGCTAAGTGAAGCCAAGAAGAAGTACTCTTCTTATGACCTAGAAATGTATGCATTGGTCCAAGCTCTAAGGAAGTGGAGGCACTACTTGCTTCCCAAGGAGTTCATTGTGTACTCAGACAATCAAGCACTCAGTTTTCTGAATTCCCAAGAGAAGTTGAGTCACAGGCACATGAAATGGGTGGAGTACTTGCAAGCCTACACCTTCAACATCAAGCACAAGAAAGGAGCTCTCAACAAAGTTGCTGATGCATTGAGCAGGAGAGTTCTTACCATCCAAGAAATCCAATTGAAAAGCATGGGAATAGATCACTTCAAGGATCTATATGCAGATGATGAAGATTTTGGAGAAATTTATAAGGTATGCCTTGAGTTTAAGAACCATTTTCATAGCAAGTATGTTGAATACACATTGCAAAGTGATTTGTTGTTTAAAGGCAATCAGCTTTGTGTTCCTAGAGGTTCTATTAGGGAGAATTTAATTCAAGAGAAACATAATGGTGCATTGAGTGGTCATTTTGGGATCACTAAAACTCAAGAGCTTGTCCAAAGGTTTTATTTTTGGCCTAAGATGAATCTAGATATCAGAAAATATGTAGAGAGTTGTGTAGTGTGTCAAAAAGCAAAAGGCACTTCTTCAAATGCAGGCTTATACCAGCCACTGCCAATCCCTTCTAGGCCATAATGCATGGACTTTGTAGTTGGTTTACCCAAGACAAGGCAAGGTATGGATAGTGTTTATGTTGTAGTTGATAGATTCAGCAAAATGGCTCACTTTATACCCTGCAAAACAACCAATGATGCCAGTCAAATAGCCTCACTTTTCTTCAAGGAAATAGTTAGGATTCATGGTTTGCCAATCAACATTGTATCAGACAGGGATACTAAATTTATGAGCCACTTTTGGAAGACACTTTGGCAGAGAATGGGCACCAATCTGTCCTTTGGATCTGCATACCATCCCCAAACTGATGGTCAGACCGAAGTGGTAAATAGAACACTTGGGAACCTTCTTAGATGCTTGACCAAGGAGTATGGTCAACAATGGGATCAGATTATTGGGCAGGCTGAGTATGCATACAATGATATAGTAAACAGGTCAACATGGAAGAGTCCCTTTGAAATTGTGTATGGTTTACACCCTAGAGGAGTTTATGAGCTGAGAGAGCTGAAGGATGGAGTCAAAGGAAGTGGTTATGCAGATGATTTTGCTTGTGCAATGCAGGAGATTCATGAGACAGTCAGAAAGACCTTGGCAGAAAATACCATGAAGCATAAGGCTAAGGTGGATGAGCATAGAAGAGAAGTCTAGTTTAATGTTGGTGACTTAGTCATGGTACATTTGAACAAGGCCAGGTTGTAGAAGGGAGTCCCTCACAAGCTGCAAATGAAGAGGATAGGTCCCTGTCCTATCTTGGAGAAGTATGGCAACAATGCTTTCAAAGTGCACTTGCCTGATGATAGTGGACTGTCCCCTGTTTTTAACATTGTAGACTTAGTCCATTACAAAGGACCACCACCAAACATGGATTAGACCATCCAAGAAGTCAGTCACGATGTTGAGGAACTCAAACTGCCCCCTGTTACAGTCAAACAAGCTGATCAAATCTTGGATACAAGGGTCTACCAGAAGACTAGGAACAAGAAATATAAAGAACATCTGATAAAGCGGCATGGGCAACCTGATACAGATGCAGTATGGATCAGGGAGGCAGAATTCAAGAAGTTAGGTATTAATCCTAACTTACTCAATCCAAAGATGGATTGAATTCTCTATTTTGGGGAGGATGGTGCAAGAGCACCAAGGCCAATCTCCAAATTGATTTGCACAAAATTTTGGTTTGAAAAGTTTTGGCTTGTACTGACCTTGGCCAAGTCAGCATGTTGTATTTAGTTTGGACATTGAGGGTCTTGCATTTGTGTGTTTAGTTTGTCTTTAGGACTAAAGTTTATTAGGATGTCAAAGTTTTTAAATTCTGGCTTTAATTTAGCTATGGACAGTTGGATGAATTTAAATGTTTACCCACTACTTCCTCGTTGTTGGAAAATGCCATGGGACAGTTGAAGTGTTGTTAGCTCGAGATCAGGGAGATAACAATCCTAAAATGAAGGATCATGAAGGAGTGGTAACATTGCATGGTGAAATTAGTTGTTTGCATGCACTTTGTTTTGGTATTGGGAATCCCTCAAAATTAGGGATATGGAGGCGTGTAACCTCTCCTAGAATGTGAGAAAAAGACTCCAAGAGGGAGTAGTGGCTCGTATGAAGAGTTAGTTGCATTGTATTCAAAGTTTTGGATGTGAATAGAAAGGCAGATTTTAGTTTTCTGAAATTTCTGTGTTTTCTAGAAAACACAGTGTGTATTGCGCAGTAAGCTGTTTAGGCGTTGTAAATTCACATAGTAATTTGTTTTGTATTTGCAGAGTAGTGTGAACATCTTTCCTTGTGAATAGCTTTTATTTTGAGGATTGTTAGTGTTTGGTTTCCTAATGTTCAGGAGAAAAAAAAAGAAATTAACTCTGTTTTGGACAGGAATTGCACTTACTATATTTTGCCTGTGCTGATTGAGGACAGTGAATTAAAAAGGGAACTGTGCATGCTAATCTGATAATGTGCTTGTGTTTAGAAGTTAGATCAGAGCTATTTTCATTTATTTTTTAAGTTGTTAAGGTATAGTTGCTATTTCTGATTCACAAATTTGGTGTAGTGTGTTAGTTTTCCTGTTTTGAGAAGTTAGGTTCCAAATGGCTTCCCATAGCCCATGACCGCGAGATTCTTCTAAGTTTGGTGGAAATGGGAGGGAAGCCAGTGTATAGTGTAAATATGGTGACAGGTAATCAAGAGGGCCCAGCAATGAAATTGTTTACCAAACCCTAGGCGAGCTTAGGACCTGGTTAGGGATTTGGAGTGAAGGTTAAGGAACCAAGGCAGGGAATAGAGGAAAGTACAGATTTCGTACAATTTCAAGAGAGGTGAGGTGAGGTTGACATATTCCACAAGGCTTGAGGCATCCAATACTTGTTTGGAGATAGTTAAGAAACAAAAACCAGTGAAATCTAGTGAAAAGGGGCAATTAGGCCTCTAGTCCAAGAAGTTTGGAACCACCTGTACGGACCAGTTGGCGACCTGAAACTTTTCCAAGATTTAAAACCCTGAAAAGGGTGTCTAAAACTACTTTTTTTTTGGTAGGTTGTTTGGAAGAAGTGAGAGAAAAAAGCAAAATACCGACTGGTAAGGGCTAGTAGAGATTTGGGCCTGTCCAAGGCAAGTTCACAAAACAGGTGATTTGAAGGTTGAACTTAAGGCAAGATGTACCCATTTGGAGGTGAAATGCAAGAAGCCAACATCTCCAACTCCCCTGCAAGAAGTTCAAGTCAGTTGGAGAATAGGGCACTTAGATTCTTCTAAGTCCTAGGAAGAGCATTCAAATTTCAAGAAGGTGTTGAACCCTCCAAAGTGAAAGCACAAGTAGAAACTCTTAGGACAGAGTTGTAGCAAGGTTCAATTGTTGAACCAAGTCAGAACAGAGCTTAGATCATTGCTAGGTTCTTGGTGAAGGCAGTGTAGTGTCTTCTTGAAATTTGGTGCAAGCAAGCTTTGGAGGATCTTCTGATACACCACTTATTTTTTTAGCTCTATCAACATCAAACAACTTTGTTACCCTCCCTAGCCATTGGGCCAAAAGGAACACGTTGGTCATATGCAATCCCACTGACCCCCCTAAGAGCCATAGTCCCACTTTAACATTGGATGAAACCTCTCCCACCACTTGTCGTATCTCTCATGTCTGGGGAAAAACCCCTACTAACAATGAAACCCCTCCCAACCCCATTAAAAGTGTGTCCTTCCCTGAGGCTACTCCTATTTCCACTTCTGGCTTTGATAATTCAGATAACTCAGATTACAAATCTTGGAATCCTACCCTTAGAAATTATCTTGTGCAACCCCTATTCATGCAGAGGTGTTTGATGTCCCCAATACCCCTCCTATCATTAACCCTTCTAGCCCCCATAATTCTCCAAAACTCTACATTAATTTGTATGGGTCCTCAACTGACCCCAATGTGGGTAATGATATTTTTGCTTCTTATGATCCCCTCTAAAATAAAATAAATGAAATTTCAATGACTTTCAATGTCGAAAATGACATCCTCAAGTGTCTTATGGGTTAGTTTATTACTGCTAAGGAAAAAATACAAGTGTTGGAAAATAAGGTGCTTCACTAATAAGCACCATGGTTGGGTGATGTTGAGGATAGTGGACATTGGGATATGCTTTCCTCCCTTGATAAGTCATTTGACTGATGGTTCAATTGGGACAAGGAGGTGGAGGAGCTCAGAGCCCTTATGGGCATGGAGAAGGAGAGAATGAAATTTTAGAAGGATATTGCTACTATTCACAACAATCGGGACAAAACTATGTAATGTCTCCAAGAGAATAATGATTACAACAAGGAGACTGTGAAGAATACCACTCTAACCATCAAATTTTTTCAACAATAAATTAGGAACATTCATGGAAAAAGTGTGGCTAAGGGTAGTCCTGATGATAGTCATGCACAAGAAAAAGGTAAGGTGGTGGGAAGTTCAGCTCAGGACACTACCATGGAGACCCTAGCTATTCAGAAGGGACCCCTCTCATTCAAGAAGAAGCTCCACTTCCTAGCTAAGGAGTAACAGGAAATTAGTGGTCTTAGGCTTTTGGGGACATGTACCTGTTTCGATCCCTTGTTGATTTTGCTCTTTCTGCTATTTTTTTTCTTGCTAGTTGGTTAGTACTATTTCTTTCTGGGTGTTTCACTTCTCATGAACCCCTCATTTAGCCTCAATTTTTGTTTTGTAAAAGGATATGGGCCCTTCCCATCTTAATCTAATCAAAACAATACGTAACCTTAGAATCTTTCATGTGACTTGAAATATTTGATTGATAGGTGTAATTGATAATAGAGTGGTGGTGCTTTGTACAAAAACCACCCCTTTCAAAAAAAATTACACCAAACACTCAAGAACACATCTCTATCTCCCTTATGACAATAATATTGTTTGATTTCCTTTTTTTATATTTATTGCTTGTAGATATTTTTTTTATCGTAGCATGGATGGAGACATTTTTTTATTTATTACTCTATTGTCATTTAAGTTATTCTTAAACATCATCTAATTCAACAATTAGAAGTTATTTTTTCTTAGTAAAAATAGAACAATTATTTATTACTTTTTGCTAATATGGATGAGATTTAAGATTACTATTTGACCATTGAATTTGTTGATATCTAAATATCTAGAACATATTATTCATATAAGAGAGTCCCTATTTATTTTTTATAGATTCATAGAGATGAAAAGATAGATGCTCTAAACCATACAAAATAGATGATTTCAAAATAAGTACTTGTATTTAATCTCCTTTAATTTTCTATGTTGTTGTAGGGGTGGAGGGCCTAGCTCGATTGGTCAAAGCATCATGTTGTAGGTAAGAGTTCACGAGGTCCCCTCCATCATCGTGGTACTGAAGGGCGTGTCGTGCCAATGTCATTGGTCACATAAAAAAAATTATCAAATGCACTACAATTTATATGAGGCTACTTGATTCCTGTAATCTAAAAAAAAATCTATGTTGTAGTTATAAATCATTGAATGGCTTATATTCTTATACTACTATTAAACAAAAAATGAAACAATAGAAAATAATACTATTTATTATTATTTGAAATAAATATTTATAAATTTATTTATAAAACAACCAAAAATTGAATATTTAATATTAACCCATAAGATTTTTATTTACAAATTTAAATACCTATTTTAGCTCTAGCATAGAGTACTCTCCTTTTGTGTGCTCTTAATCATCTTGTAAAGAGGGAAAGAGTAGGTAGTACTTTTTGTAATAGTATATGATGCTTATCATCTAAAACTTTTAGTGATGTGGATTAAACGCAAGTAAAGAGATAAAATGAAAGAGAAATAGTTTTGGTTGAATCAATAGTTGTGTGTTAACTCAGTGGGATATGCTTGCTTAAAAATAAGACTAAAAATTGAAAAAATTACACTAATTAATATTTATCTAATTAATATAATAATTATCTTTTGAATTATAAAATGTCATTAGAGTATTAATATTAATTTTTTTAACATAATTATATTTAAAAGTATTTTTTACATTAATATTAATTGTAAAAATATGCTCTATTTTTAATTTTCCTATTTTCTTTGATCTTTGTTCCGGTTTCTTCTAGTACAACTTTTTAGACTTTGTGACACCTCTCTGATTTGTTATGTTTTCTTTGAAAGCCCAAATACTTTGATAGACCTTATTTTATGTTATTGTTATTCTATCACTGACAGTGGAGTGATGATAGACTATATTGATGTGATGATACATTATATTCATGGTGATTATGTTTGACATGCTTTATTTTTGCATAGATGCTTAGTTGAGATGACATTGCTATACATGCTTATTGTAGTTTAATAGATATTTTATCTCATCAGTTGATGTGACATTGTATTGGTGAAGAGGATGGTATTGCATCACTCGTTTGTGAGTGCCCTGTGATTTCCGCGATTCTCTCTTCACGGTGTGTATGAATTATTATCTAGATACATGTACGACATTTTCTTTGTTTGTAGGTTTGCAGGTACCGGACAATGACTTCACCTGGTTTCACAGGTCTGAGTGTGTCAACTACTCAACAGTAATGTTGATTGGGAGATAGTAACTAGTTAACCTTGTCAAACCTTTACCATAGCACAATGTGTCGTCAGTCCATCTTTTGGTCATGTTCTTTATCCATGTTGGTCTTGGTATTTTATTTATCATGCAAGTTTAAATTGTAAGGATTAAATTATAAGTTGTGATTAAGTATTTAATTAATATGGAGACCTGATTATAAATAAATAAATTTAATTTAAGTTATTATAAAGTAATTTTAATTATTAGATTAAATGTGGATTTAAATAAATAAGTGATTTAAATGTGATTTGAATTAAATAAATTCATTTAATTTTATATAAATATTTTGGGAAAAGATCTTAGAAATATCTTGGTTGTTAAAGAAAAAGATATTTGTTGTGTTAACTGGAAGTTAGAAGTTTTTTTTTCTAATTGTCTTAAAATTGATTTTCGGAGAGATTAATTGAAATTTGTGAGAAAAGAGGAAGTTGTTTCACAGGAAAAAAGAGAAAGGTTTTTGGAAATGAGAGAATTGTTTTGTGGTTTGAAGAAATTGTTTATTATAATTTGTTTATTAATATATATAATATTTATAATATATAATATATATATATAATTATATATATATGTTATATGTAGTATATATATTATATATATATATTATTTTAATATTTTTCCATTAGTGATTATTGGAAATTATTTTTAGATAATTAAATAGTATATATATTTATATGTATATATATAATTATATGTATATATACATATATAACTATATAACTATATATATATATATATATATATATATATGGTTGTTTTATTATAAATGCATGCAAATGAATAAGTGGTTATTATAAAAGATGTTTTTCTTTTAGAAGGCAAGTAGATGATTTTTAGATAAATATTGGAATAGAATAATTTAATTTAATAATTTGATAATATAGATATATATTTATTTAAGAATGTTATTTAGGTGCATGCAAGCACGAGTAGTTAAATAGAAATGTTTAATTATTGTAATTGTGAAATTGAGTTATTTGATATGTGTAGTTGTGTAACTGAAGGTTAAACATGTAGTTTTATTTGGTTGTCGATTTATTAATTGGAATCATGCTTGAATGTTATATTTTAGGGTGAGATATTGATCTATTGGATTTAGGAAATCCGAATGGTAGCGCTTTTAATTACATAAGATTGTTTATTTTAATTTCTAGTATTTTTGTAATTGGGTACTGTGGGGGATATTTGTTGTAGAGAAAATATAAGTCTTTCAGATTGTAATTGTGAAAGGGTTGTCATTTCTATTATTCACCCTTCAGATTTCCTTGGGTAGTGCACGTAGTTGGATTCAGTATTGGACATCCGTAGGGATGTGTTATCTCTTGTGTTATATTATTATCAGTTTGTGCACTGTCTACCCTTGGGTATGAGTTATTGTGTTGTCGATAGGGGAGTGGATTTCAACAGGGGCCGGGACACAAAGTGGTCCCAGGATAACTTGTGTGGAAGTCAATTTAATCAGTAGAAATTAAATAACCTATATTAGGAGAAAGGGTAGTTAATACATTTAACTTGATTTTTAGCCTTGCTCATTGGATCAATGGCTTGTGTTAGACTTGAGATGAGTTGGGAAGGCCTAAATTGGCAAGATCATTATCTTGTCTTCTTGAAAGATAATCAATTATACACTGGTGTGCATGTGGGGCTGGAGTTTGTAAGAGGTTACCAGGATAACCTAAAATGGGGGATGGGACCTAGGAAGATCTCCTTAGGATAACCAATGCAAATTTTTTGATGACACTCCTCCTATGACAACAATTAGTTTGTATTGTATAGTGGTTGTTCTTGTTTCAGTGATTCTGGAAGCAATGTAACCCTATGTTTTGTATTTACTGGTACAGTGTAGTTTTGTACTTTTCATGTGTCTAGAGGTAGTAGGTTTGTCTTGGTTACCTGTTACTATCTCCTAGCGTGGGGGTTGGTCCTACGGGTACGACATGGTTGGGTGGCATGCACCTTACACTATTCGGTTCTCTCTTCATGTTCATGATGGTGGGATCTTCTAGTTCAAGGAGCTCGTGTGTTTCTATGGATTTGTACTTCTCTTATATTCATTGTAATAGTGGGGCACTATATATTTGTATTCCTTATTTGTAATCAAGGAGGATTCCTTGAGTTGTAATTGTAACATTATGTATGATCTATTCATTGTTAGATTAAAATTGTATATATCGTTTTGAAGTGGTGTTGTATCTATGGAAATATGTTCATTACATTTCCATGTTTAATTATTATGCAATTGGTTAAAATGCTTTGTTGTATGTTGTTATCATGAATTAATTTTATATGCTATGTTTTAGAATAACTTTATAAATTTTTTGAAATTCATATGTAGACGCGTTGTGTGGCCTAGAGGATGTATGTGTTAGAGTAGTTTACTTCACTCATCATTGTTACTCTTTTTAAGGAAAAAAATTAGTTGTGCTTCCGCAATGTTGCATCATCCTCTAGGTTGCAGGATGAGGTTTCACAGACTTAATCTTTGTTACTTTCCTATTCTTAATTATAGATCTAGAATATAAAATGTAAAACATATACAATTAAGAAACTCATATATGGGTGGCTCTAGGGATTTTTATTCTAGAATTCCAAATCCATTAAATAGGTAATACATAAGAGTTTAGTTGAGGAAATTACTTGTGCTGACTTCGGACCATCAACTGGCAAAATATCTTGTTGAGTCATAACTGTGCTTGTCGGTCAGATTTATGTTCTTCAAACGATTCGTAGGTAGTACTAAAAGAGATATAACCTCCATTGTCAAAGAATTTTTTGTCTCAGACTGCAGTTTTTTCCTTTGCTCATACTGCTAAAGACGTGTTCATGGTATTACAGTTCTGGAAATCAATTTCAACAGTTTCATTGTTTTAATTGGATGGAAATCTAGCTAAGCTTTACGGTGCGAACTACGACTATGACATTACCCATTTCTATCATTTTGCATTTAAGCTAACATTAATAGCTCACTCTACTATTTTCATCTTAATTATCATCCTACTTATGACCAGACTGATGTAAGAAAAGTGAAATATTAGACATTTCACCTACCAAGCCATCATCACCTTTTTAAAAAATAATTATTTTATTCAATAAAATATTATATTATTAATAATCCTATTTTAAGTTACAATAGATACATTTATAATGATGGATCAAGTAGATTTTTTAAGTAATTATTATATATAAAGATGTGTCATAAATTTTTTAATTTTCTTTTGTAGAGTATATTCTAGATGATCTAGAAGTTTCATCTGTTTTTCCCGTATTAAAGTGTAAAGGATATGTTCTATATTTTCATTTTTAGTTCATTTTTCTTAAAATAAAAATACTCTAAAAGGAAATATGTACAACCCAAATTTACATCATTGATAAGATTTCAATCTCTAAATTTTAAGTATTAAAGTTACAAAATATAACTGTAATAAGTCATTAAGTATATGTCATTTTCATTCATTCACTAATAACAAATAATTTAATAATCAAATATGATTTTTCGTTTTAAAAAAACAACTATATTCCATTGTCGCTATACTTGTTAGATTCTTCACTATACCAACTCTAAAAATAATTCCTTGTTGAGCAATTAGAAAAACATTGCTAGCATTCATGTCCAAGACTTCCATCATCCAAAAATCCTACTTGTGCTTATAATTAACATACACTACATGTGTAGCAGCTCATTGTTTGAAGAATACATATGGAGTTGTAGGCTTGGAGACCCACAAGGATGGTGATGGGAGATGCTGTGAGCCTTTGTTAAACATTTTCATAAGGTTTTAAGGTACACTATACTATCTTACACAAATATGCTTGTATTACTAGTAAGCAATTTTAATAGCTACTTTTATAATGAAAGGAGATTCATTTCATGTATCACAACCTTCTGAGTCAAAACTTTGGTTCAAATTAATTTATAGAAACCCTATTAGGTGAAATCATAACCATTCTAATGAAAATAAAAATATGAGATAATGTGGAGGAGACTAAAAATAAGGACAATTTATGCATTGAAGACTCAATTTGAGGCTCAATTGAATATAATATTATATCCAATTTGAACACTTATTATTTGTTTGAAATTTTAAGTTTACCTAACTTCTAGATGCAATGTTTTGTTAATGGAAGCTTTGAAATTATACAAAAAAGGTGTAATCTTTTAGTTGTATTTAGGTGATAGCATAAAAGAGTATCACTTTTTTGTCTAAGTGGACCACACAAATCAACATTAAAAATAAATAAAAATCTCTCAAACAAATAAAATAACTCATCAAGAATTTTAAGATAATATAACCTAATATTTTGTGATATTTGATATGTAGACTGTTGTATGTCTAGTAAAAAAAATTATTTAAAAAATTCTCTTATTTTAAATATTTTTTATTAAAAAAAAAATTATACTTCATAACATTTTTTAGCAAGTAATATTTTCTCATCATGCATGGCTTGAACTACATAAAGCTAATTTGAATATTTTTTAAACATAGTTTTTTTGGGGATTTGGTTAACTCCTAAAGTTTATAATTTTTAGCCAAAGATGAACTAGTGATGCAACTATTTGGATTCCTCCTTTTGAAAGCATTATTGTCCTCCTAATTTAACATATACAATCCAAATCCATGAGAATAATATCTAGTATACTAACAAGGCCTATGAGCTTACTAGTTCAATAGGGGTTTGAATCTTGGTGATAGCAATAACAAACCAACTTTTTAACCAATGCAATACATTTTATTGGAAAACATAGATTATTAATATTAAAATATAGACCTGTAAAACATTTTGTGTTGCAAATTGAATTTCTTGTGTTTTTAAAATGAGAATAACAATTAATTTAAACACATATTTTATCAAACAATATTTAAATTTTCATATAAATCCCCCTTTTTTTGTTGAAAGAAGAATATCAAGATGAAAGGCACTCATTTCTATATATATATATATATAAAGAAAAAGTTTTTTTTTCTATGTGTGCTGAACTAAGGGCTTCATTTTTTTTTGTAATATGCCTATTTAAATGACTATAAAATAGAAAATAAATAAATTGAAATATTTATTTAAGGAAAACTTACTCTAAGGGCCACATTCTTACAAAATTTCATTTTATAATAGCATCATTTGATCATGAAAAAGGCTATCTAAATCAATATTTTTTCTAATGAAAACCTTTCATGTGGCTTGGGATAAAATGGGACAAAATAGAATATTTAAGCAACACATAATAACATATTGAGAATATCATCTATTATGAATTTTATCTAATTTTCTTTGTGCCTCAAAATTGGAAAAGGTTTTATGTTTACATCTATACACATATATCAACATAGGTAAAATCATATATTTGGCACACTGGCATACTAAGATGGGAACTCTTGCATCTATAATTTCATTGGCATGAATTATGTTATTAATCATGTAGAGAGTGAGTTCCAATTCATCTCTTGATAAGGTGTCTAACAATAATATTTGGAGAACATTGAAGGTGTTAGGATGATAAAATTTTATATTTAATATAATAAAGTAGTTACATATGTTTGATTTAAATTACAATTTTTGATAAGACCAAAGCTCTATAAATATTATTAGTTCATATTTTCAATATTTTTTAAAGGCTTTTATTATTCAAACCTTAAATAATTGCATTTAATCTAATTTTCTCCATAGATCACCAATTATAATTATTGTATTGCTCAAATATGTTTACAATATATAGGATGTAATTTATAGATGAATCATAATAATATCTTTAGATGGTTCAAAAGAAGGTGTAACTAGTTGGAGGGGAATTCGTAGGGGTTGTCACTACTTATTATATGATAGCTTTGTAACTGTCTCCATGTTCCAATTCCAAAATATTTGTTTAGATAAATTAATGTGTGTACAAACAAAAACTATCTAAAGACCACCATAATGGGTAAATTTGAGGAAAAATATTGATAAATTCTTGAGCTAAAAAATTAGCACAAGAAATTGATTCCTTAATATAAACTACTAATATTTCAACTATATACTGGATTTAACTTGTGTATATTTATAGTGGATATTATGCATATTTTTCTAGAATCAATTCCATAGATTGTATTAGCCCTTATGGATATGATAGAAGCCAGAGGAGGACATAAGTGTGGATTTTATCCTAGTACTATCTAGAACTCAAAAGAATAACAACTAAATATTTTTTTGGTGGATAGATTGTCCAAGATGGAATATTAATACCATGTAGAAGATAAGTGATTCTTAACATATTATAAGATCTTTTTTTCTAGAGAATATGTGAGATTACATGTTTTCCCTAGGAACAATATGTTAGATCACAATATCAAATTTGTTGGTCACTTTTTCATAGCACTAAATAATATTTGAGCTCATTATATTATAAAAATTAAAGGACATATAAAGTTAGTGTACTATAGATGTAACGCCCCACCGTGTGAACCCCAAAGGACAACAACACAATAATTATAGCAATTTTTTTTTTTTTGAAGTAAACATAACGTACATGTAATACACATTAAGTCGTAACATGAATTTCATTTAAATAGATTCCTTAACACACATCCCTTGGGGTACACGAGGAGTCATTATGCGACTTAGATCCATACAACAACCATAAAGAATAAAATCTAAAGATATAAAGTAAGCATTAACAAATATAACACATACATGATGATCAAGGATAAGAAACCATCTGAATACGCAAATACATCATATGCATGATCATCCTAACACATTGAATAACAACGGTCATAGCCAATATCCACACCAAGTTTAACATTTCATTACAGTACAATGTTTAAGAAGTACAATGATACAAGAGTGTTCCAAATATGAATGGAAACCATACACAAGATACCATGATACAAATAATTAGAGAAATACAAGTATCAAAATTGGCTCCAAGATAGATACAACTCTGGAGTCGCTGCAACAGCACCAATCTGCACCTCTCGATCCTTGACTGGGGACCCAACGGGCAGCTTAGCACGTTCCACCCGACCATGTGAGTCCGAAGACCCACCCCCCGTGCTAGGAGCTAACAAGAAAGAGACCTCAACCAAGAACATCCAACAGAGAACCACAAGACTCAACGTCATACAAAAGTATCATAACACTCAAAAATTACAATGACACAATCCAACCACATCCAAGAGTCAAAAAAACTCATCATATAACTCAAAGCAATGACCAGTAAACAAGTAATCCAAAGGAAGATCATAAAACACTTCCAAATCAAGCTGAATTAATAAACATTTCACAATTCTGAATCGCAATGATACAATACAATAACATCATATCACAGTACCATAAGAGTACAAGGTCAAAACCCAAACATCCACAAGATTTATACAAGACCACAAAATACACCATAGATAAAATAGGGTAAAATCATAAATCATTTCAAACAATTATGTTTCATCAATTCAAGACAAAGGACCACTTCCAGAGGATTTCCAAAGAAACAACATAAGAAGGAGTGTTAGAGGAGAGTGTCATCGCATGGCTTAACATGGATTCTCCAGGCTACCACTATCGCAAGGTGCCGCCTCCGTCTACTAATGAATTATCCAGGCACTCGAGCGCTAGGAGCCGCCTCCATCTATGGTTATCCAGGCTTCCTATCTCAAGGTACCGCTCCATAGGGTTGCTCATGCGGAACCGTTAACCTTTCATGAAGACAAGGCAACGATCTTGCCAACCACGACCTTCTCAATCCCCTTTAGTCTGTGGTAGCACTCAAAGGTGGATGAGGCATCAATTATCTTTTTAATGTGATTCTACCCACCCCCTAATTAATTATTTAAATTATCACTTTTTTTTTAATGTCACTCTAACGAGGGCTATCCTGGTGCCCCTTTGTGCGCCGACCACCCACTTAGAGCCACTCCCACTCTAGACACTCAAAACATAAAAACCAAACTCAAGGGTTGTACAACATAACAAGTACATTAGATCACAACAGAGAAGCATGCAAGGCATTACCCATCTTGCCATAAATACATAATCAAAATCTCAACGATTCATGTACAACCCTTTCAAAAACATGAAACCAAAACACTTGCCACAACAAGGGCACATAAAAGGAGGAACATTAACCAATAGTAAAATAAACCTCTGGAAGATTCTCATAAAGTTACACTAGGGTTTCCCCATCAAAGAATTGACAGCAATAATTGCAAGACCTCAAAGAACTATTTCCAATATAAATATAATGAGAAAATACACCAAAATAAGATCAACAACTCCACTCAACAACACCAACAACTTCGATACGAACTAAATCGAGAATCCAAGGGAAACCTCTATTTTCTCCTCTTGGAATACCCATAATTCAAAGAACTTTTCAATTTGACTCATCAAGTAGAACCATCAATCATGACAAAGTTAACATTAACCAATTTGCCACTTAGGTAAAGAACAAAAGAACACATACTGGTTCCCAACGAATAGCAACATAAATAAAATGAGAGAAAAACTCCAACTCAAAAATCAACTCAGGAAAAGTCACATTGAAAGAATCCATAAAACCACACATTCTAATAATATATCCATTCATTCAATAAGAAGTAACTTGAAACATTTTAAAAAGAACATTAGTTTAAAGATCAATCATTTCCAACATTTAAGGATAGCACAATATTACGAAGTGAAAATAAAATCTAATGGTTTAAGCCATAAGACACTATTCACAAGTATACTCTTTCAAACACAAATATATTCCAATTTACACATTATAACAACAATCTCCCTTCGAAGATCAACCCACTCAAACCAACAATTTGATCCTGATATCAATCACAAGTATTTTCTAGAACTGTTCTTATAGAAACCCCACAAATCAACTATTAAAAGAATATGAGGGAAATTGACTTAGAAAAGATCATCTAATTTTATTCATTTACATAAACCCTTTGTTTAACTAAATATAATTAATCAAAACATTTATCGAATCAACAATCATTCACTAGCCTTTATCGTAATACCCAACTATTTAAAGTTTTCAAATTTATTTACTTCCATTTATCTTATAAATCAATTCTCCCACCTAAACAGAAATAATCCTTATCACCAATATTATCTACATACATCAACAACATACAAAACTCTACTTTTCATTATTTCTAAGTTAACTATCCCACTTGAAACTAATCAAATTGAGAATAAACTAATCTATCAATGTTACCCAAATTATTAACATAAGGAAACTCTCTCTATAATCACTTTACTAACCTACTCAATAACATAGTACCTAACTTAACTACCTAATAATTCTAATTTTCTAACTCCTATAAATAAATCATTTTCTGAATATAAACACATTAATTACAAAGTCTTAAGGAATAATTCCATACAAGGAAACCATCAAACACATCAACCTTGAAGAACACTATCTTAAAACACTTACAATGAACAGGCCATTGAGACATCTCCATAAATATCCCACAAATAACACCCATCTTAAAACAATTAAATAACACTTAAACCAATAATCAAAACACTTTGTTTAAAACACATTTACTCACACATTATAACCATAAAGACCTTCCTTTAATTTAAGCATTATTTCAACGTTTTTACCACTTATTTTAATATATCCACTTAATTTAATTAAGAGAGTATTTACTACAAATAATTATATTTAAAATAACTATATCATTTATAAGATAACCAACTCCATCAACTGTTTAATACGAATCCTCATTATAACTTTAAAATGTAATACTAAGATGACAATTCTATAATTTACAACTTTATTATAATACTAAGGTGACGACACTAATAGATTATTTCACACAGTAGTTTGATAAATAATTATCATTCACAAACTCATTAGATAACAAAAAGGTAATTAAAACCATTTAACATTTAATCAGTATCATTTAAATTAATTAACCTATGAACCTAGGATTTATCCTCACTTAAAAATAACTTTATCATTAACCTTCAAGTAAAAGAAACTATGTAAATGTAGAATCACTTATCTCCTTTAGTGAACCCTAAAACTTAATTAACCATATAAATCGATTTACTTTAACTAAATACACAGTTCATTTATCTACAACAAAATTAAATACCTAATTCAACAATGTTTATTCCGTTAAAATCTTTTGTTAAATAATATTTTACTAAGCAATCTATCGTAATAACCATTTTCACTTTAATTATTTACCTAAAATAAAATTACACTTTTACTTAACTCACTATCTTACAGAACATTCTAACACTCGATTCATATCTTACTTTTACACCACCATAAAATCATAAACAAAACAATTAAAGAAATTATTCATATTTTATAAACATAATATATAAATATGAACCATTTTCTTTTGAATAATACTCATCATACAAATCTGCTTATATATTGAAATATCCTCATAAATCCTAAATATATAAAAGACTACCTTCACTTCAAATCTTTTAACCTATAATTATGTATCTATACTTGTTTATATAACCATACACACACACACACATATATATATATATATATATATATATATATATATATATATATATATATATATATATATATATATATATATATATATATATATATATATATATATATATAAAAGAATAGTAATCAAAAATATATAAATTCAAAATAAATAGAAAGTCACTCATATATGTAGTTGGTAATTCAAATGCCCTAACTCAGACAGGTTGACAAAGAAATCAGAGAGGCTATTTAATTCTGTACAATGTTTCAACTCTAATTATATCTCACCTCAAACAATATCCAACCTAATTATTATAAACAAATATATATATATATATATATATATATATATATATATATATATATATATATATATATATATATATCTTCACTTTCTGATTAAAAATAAGAGATCATTTATCTAGCTGGGATAAAATCTAATTCTTCACAGCACAACCTTAACCTAAATAAAATTAATATTTTACTTATGATTGATTTTATATTTTATTTATTCAATTCTTTTAATATAAATAAATCATTCCCTCCAAGTATTACTTCCCTAATAATCAATTTATTTTAACCACTAAGTTTAATAATTAACAAAATGTAGCTTATTTTATAATAAACCCTTAACATCTTTATTATTTCTCTATTTATCTCAAAACCTATCATACTAGTAGACCAAAATTTAATTTAACTCTTTATAAATTATATTTATTATCAGCAAAACGCAACCATAAGGGAGCAGTTTGACAGCAGCCTCGTATTTTAAGCATAACGCCAAAACTATAATCTGGGTATTTAAAATTTTTGGATAGCAAATAGAAAACTAGAATTTGGATAAACCCTTTAAATTTACCAAAAAACTAGTTTGTATAAAAAATGTTATGGATGACACAACTAAACTGTTTGAATAGAGTCACAGGAAACAGTTCATTTACAGATAGTTTACAGTCTCAAATTACATATATTGAATACCATATTTATGTAAGTATATATAAAATGAAAGGAAGGAAAATACAAATTTGTACAGCCCGAAAAATAAGACATTTAAAATACTCAGCTAAATTTTGAAGTTGGCATACAAAAGATTTCAAGGAAGAAGGAAATCTTTCACAGGAAAACATCTATTCACTATTTTGTAAGGAAAATATTTAAAAGAAAACCTGGAAGTCGCTTTCCCTTTTGAATTCCTCTTCTTTTTCTCTTTTCTTGTTCCTTCCTTCGTGGAAATTGCTTTCAGTAAAATTCCTCCCTCTCTTCACAGGTTTCCCATTATCTTTCCCCAAAGTCCCCCTTGGCATTCGGAAAAAATCACCCTCTTATTTTCTTTCTTGGTCAGTTACCAACCAAGAACGAATTCCCAACCACCGAATGACTTTTCACCTTCCCCAAACCGAACTTGAATTTCAAATAATATTTATTTGCATGTTTATTGTTTATTTAATTATAATTAGGTACCAACTTTTACTGGCTTTTCTCGTTTTTACCTTCATTCAAACTTAAGTAAAATTTTAATATTTAATCCTTTCTAATATTTTCTCACTTTAATTAATCATTACTTTATGTATTTAGTTTATTTAATTTCAACCAATAACTTCTTTTTATTTTAAATTACTTCCACTTAACTCTAAATTTTAACTAAAACAAATTTTCATAAATAATTAACTTTTAATTAAAATATAATTGAATAAATATTTTTACCGTAATTTATTTAAACTTAAGTACAATTTTAATATTTAATCCTCTTTAATATTTTATCACTTTTAAATTTATTAATTGAATTTAATCATTAAATGATAATTACCTTTCCTCATTTAATCTGATTATTTTAAATAACTAACTCCCAACGATAATTAAATTGACGCTTATCATTGAATCTAATTCTTTATTTAATTCCAAATGAAACAGGTAACCTTATAATTAAATTAATTTTATTAATCAAATCCAAACATATTATTAGTGTTACCTCATAACCTTAAAATTAAATTAAATAATAAAATCACCACATCATCATGACATTACCAACAAC
Organism: Sequoia sempervirens; assembly: GCA_007258455.2. Taxonomy (NCBI): domain Eukaryota; kingdom Viridiplantae; phylum Streptophyta; class Pinopsida; order Cupressales; family Cupressaceae; genus Sequoia; species Sequoia sempervirens. The sequence continues at coordinate 68,212 of VDFB02275175.1, forward strand.
AACTTACTTAACATCAACGACGACTGAAACGGAGGGCACTACAATAGATTGGAGAGCTTGATGAATTATTTTCTAGGAAATAAGTTCAAACAATGTGATCTTGAATCAACATAAACATTTTTTTCCATAATAATTTAGCTACCAAACTAGTGTCCAAGTGTAACACTAGATGTGTAATAAACTTGAAGAGTAAAAGAGGAAATTTCAATTTGAAATTTTGAAGTGGTAGAGTTTTTCACACATACAAAGTATTCAAAAAGAAGTCAAATATTTTCTATTTAATTTTAGTAATCAAAAGTAAAAATAGTATTTTGATTAGATGATGAAAGAAAACAAGTTTTAAGAGGTATATTTAGTTCTATCACATCTTAAAAAGGAAGAATTTATAATATTTTTGTTGAAAGATGTGTCCATATAGGGTGTATAGAAAGATATCAATAAGTACGTATAAAATATATGGTAACTACACAAAAATGGGGGCTAAAGACTAGCCAATTTTTTTTAAAAAATATGTAAGGCATTTCTAATTTTAAAATCTTGTATGAGTCATACTATTTTAATTTTATAGTTTGATAGTTACCAACCTATAATATTCACACATCATATTAACTATAATGCAAATGTGTTATATTAAATTTTGAGATTTTTTTATGTTTAAAATAATGCATGCATGTTATATAGCACACATCATGACACATGCATATTATGTATGTTATAATTCAAATAATAATCTAGTCCAATAGACTTTAATTCCTAAGTCTTGGACTTTGACCTCAATTTTGGCTCCAAATTCATGTAATTTTGCACATAAAATATCATATTCAAAATTCTTCATCATTAGCTTTATGCATTACAACATTTTTCTCTTGAACCACTAGTAAAATACTTTCCATATGTTTTTTTATGGTTTGAATAAATGAGGGTATTAATTTTTATTTTTTCTTAATTCATATGCCTACAATAGATGCATTTTTTTTTCATAATTTTTATTTTGTTATTCAAATTTCATAAAATATGAAATCTAGTTACATAATTTTTCATTCTCCACATATTTGAAAAATATTTGATTTTAATCATTTATGTGGAATTGAGGTGACTTGTACACTATATGATCCATTTTAAAAAATAAATTCTCATCAAAAATTAATAATAGAAAAACATATAGTTTTTGCTCCATGTTCTTAGCTATATTTTTAGCAATTGGTTTCAAAAAATACTTAACAAAAAAAATAAAAATGGAGGTTCATATCAGATGCTATATTTTTCTTTTCTTTGTGTCATGGGCTCTTATTTTTTATTTGAGATAAAGTTTATGATTTTAATAATATTTTTTAAGGTTCTTGATATGTTTTAAAAATAAGGCAAAGGGTTTTTGTTGTGACATTATTTCATCACTTATTCATAGAGGTTTTCACATTTTCTTTATCCTATTAAATAAATTGAGTTTCCATGTAACAATTTGATCATGGTTCTATTTTAAAATTTGTATTTGATTTCACTTGACATGTATCTACATGTTTGATCTTTTAAAAGCTATATCTTATAAGGATTATCTATGTATTTCAATTTTTATCCAAAGGATGAAATTTTGATGATGTCATCCAAAATTCCAATCTTTCATATTATTAACTAGTTCCTTCAAGCCATTAGGGGTGATCCCACAATAGTGGTTTACACTTTTTGGGACATCCTATTTTTTGTTGAAATCACATATTTTTAGAAAATATGATGATTTAAACCTTGAAAATTTCCATTTAAAGGATTCTAATTGAAGAGGGTTTGACCAAACCACCTTATGTTAAACCCACTTGGATAGAACCCCGCTAGTTTTAAACCATACCTATAATGGAGTCTCCTTTACACCTATCAAAATGTTGATAAAAAACCACTTTTGATTTACTTTTCGGGTGATTAAATTAATTCATTTAAAATTTATTATTTGTAAGCATGTATTCCTTATTATAAGCTTCCCAAAAAGTACAATTTTAAATATATTTAATTTTATTATTATATTTATTTTTTATTTCTTGTGAATGTAGGTTTTTTACCGAAAATCAAGCTCTTTGTTCTACACATGTGGAAAAATAGTAGATTATCAAAAAAAATTATAAAAAATATGTTTTGGCTAGGAATTGATGTCCTTGATCTAGTTAAAAAAAGAAAATTTTAATTTTGATATATACAAAAAAAATTATGTTGTTTACGGTCCGCCTATGTCTTAGTTGTACTTGGTTTGATTTCAAAACTTGATTAAGAAAAAAATATTCAATAAAACACTATGAAACCAAATGAACATGATAGATATCATAGTTACAAAGCTAAATTCAAAAAAAAAAGAATTTTATCCCTATAGAAAAAAAACTTATGTTGTTTATGGTGAGCATCTCTCTTTAAAAATGGTGTTTACTGTTAAAAGCTAGTTTTCAAAGGAGATGGAAAAAGAAATACAATTTGATTCTTTATTTTTTAAATATATTTATAATCTATAGATAAAATTTCACAAATCACTAGTATGCATCATCTTCAAATTGCTCATAGTTTAGCAGCTATAGGTGCTCAAAAGTGAAGATTTAGTTAAAAGAAATTCAGTTCAATGTCCAATTTGGCAAAAAAAATTAAACCAATATTGTGGATCACCTTTAGTTAAGGAGTAATTGTAAACATGTACAATTGTATCATTGGTATGTGTTTGGGTTCTAGAATCTATTCAAGGCTAGTTTAACTAATCCAAAGATGATGAGTTTGGTGCCAAAATAATGTATATCACTTAATATGAAATGTGGTATTTGATAGTGTATGACAATTATTCTACTAGACTATTGGGCGACAAGTGAATAAGCTAAAATTCCAATGACATACAAATTTATCAAGGTCATCCTAATTCATGGCGAACTATATTTTTTGGCTCTTCTATGGGCTAGATTGTGTAAAAATATTTGTTTTCATGCATTATAAATTCATATATTGATAAAAAAATTCTAAAAATTTATAAATTCTATTAAAAATTAATTATACTTTTTCTAATTGATTTAGCTTTGTGCACTAATGAAGTGATTTATACAATTTGTAATACCAAATCTTGTGTTTCATATATTTCTCATTGTTGCTTATGTTGTTGTGAGTGTCTTTGGAATTAATTTTCTCAATTTACAATATTAATTTTGGTTCTCAAATCTTTCCATGCATGCTAAAACTTAAGGCTCATTATGTTAGAGTCACTCAAGGACTCAAGTGTCTAGGATTGTCTGGGAAAATTTAAAAAAACCTTCTACAAGAGGGAAAAGCAAGAACATGAAATTGCAATAGTGGATGCAAAATATGACCAATATGTAATACTCAAATAAAAATTATCACAATTGACTAAACTGAATTTATAATGTACATATGAATCCTTGGTTATATAGGCAAGGGTGATGTTGTACTAACATTAAATGGCTATGTACCATTAAATGACATGATCCAATATTAAATAACCTAGAATACATGAATTAAATAAAATACAACTAGATAAGATAGGTGACAACTAATGCTTAACTAAAATGATTGCCCCTAATTAATGCTAACTAGAAATATTCTCTCCTAGGACCTAAGTGGACTTAACAATGTAAATAGGACCTATATAAAGACTAGATAAGGAAAAATACATATTTACAACAAAACTCCCCTTAAGTACAACTTTGGGAGTACTTATACAAATTACACAAAGATGGGTCCTAGCTTTGAGGCCATGTTAGGTCATCGTGTATATATACAAATGTAATTTCTCATAGATGGAGAAAAGGAGAAAACCCAATGGGACAAAAATACACCCCAAATGAGAGATACAATATAATAATTCTCTCAATGAGGGTATGTGCAGGATCATCATGGGAAAAACAGGCCCTTAACTGGCAAAAAATTTAGAAAAATCAGTGTTAGGCAACTTGACGTAAAAATTTGAATAAGTTATATATATTATTTCAAAAATATGTAAGAATAGAATTTGTAGAAAATTGAATGTAGTTTCTAAACTACTAGGTTTATTTAAAAATAAATAAAATCTATTTGGTGAAAATTTGAAATTTCAATGCAGAGTACTTAAATTTCGGAAAAAATAAGAAGTAGGTGTCTGCCTGACCACCCTAACCATAATAAAATGATAATATTTTTATAATATTTTATATATAAGTAGAGGACTCATGTCCAGATGTGATGCATATTTTTTGTAATTTTTTCCAAGTAAATAATTAATTATGAATTTTTTTATTACAACTTTTAAAAAATATAAAAACTCATATGTTTGACCACCTTAACTTGGTCAAAAATTCATGAATTTTTTTTTTTTTTAAATCCTATAGTATGTGAAGCATAGAATGTGATGCATGTTTCAGATTCAAAAAATGTGACATTGTTTGAAAGTTATAGATGTTTTTCAATCAACCTATCGATCAGGACTTTAGTTGTAATTCTAATAGAAAATAAATAATAATTATTTATTAAATTCAAATTAAAACATAATTTATATTGGTGGAAAGCTGAGAATCTCCTCTAAAAACCCTTTTTGTTTCATCAATTTTGGGTAAAGAAAAAGTCATCAACCACATACCCTACAAATACCCATAATATTGCCACTTTTTGGCCCATCATGATCCTGCACATACCCATGAATAATGATCTAAGGACAAAACCCCATACAAGGAAAATACCCCCCATAAGTAAGATGAAGAAGAGACCATTCAACCCTCCCTTAATTAAAAGATCCATTACAAGTCTAATCAATATCAATCCATATAAAGGATGACAAGAGAGACCATACATCCCCCTACAATGAGATAATCTATTGCAAATAAGCATTGTAAGCACACTTGTGGAGTAACACTAAAATTATTAATTTGGAAAGCAAAGGAAAGATAACATTGATGCGAGAAACCATATAGGAGTCACCCAAGGACTAAGGTCAAAATCATAATAAAGGAACAATAGACCTGATGCCAAGGAACACTAAAAAACTCTCAAACTGGCACAACCTTGGAATCTATGAAGCAAAAATTGATTGAAAAATGATCTAGAATTGAAATGAAGTGTTAAGATCAAAATTGCACCCTCCTATCTCTCAAAATATCCAAGCAATATCTAAGACACCCTTTGGGGAAAAACTAAAATAATGATCAAACTAGGATAGATATAGAAGAAAGTGCATGGATAGCACAATAGAGCCCCTTAATACCTTTCCAACTCCCCAAGAATTATGAAAATAAAAGATCATGGAAAAGAGTTATGATCTTCGGAGCCAAAAAGAAAGATTCGACTTCAAACAATAATAAATGCCAAAAATAGTATTTTTTTGAAAATAACCTACACCACTACAAAATTGACAAAGCCACCTTTCTGATGATATCTCATTAGAAAAATTTCACCTCCTAGATTGCAAGTTATAGAAAAATGAAAAAACTCACTTGTAGATTAAAACAGAGCAAAAATAAAGCCCTCAAGCGCTAAAAAATAGTCACCCATGTGATTGTAATGGCAAGGGTTAGAAATAAAGGCACATCATTAGGGTGGTCACACCACTCAAGTAGCTGGGGAGCAGTTAGCTATGGGCATGGCCACGTCGATCGATGCATAGCCCCTACTAATAGACAATAAAATCATGACAATATAACCACAAGGGCTGGAAAAAATGTTGGTAATAAATAAAATAAATTAAAACCAAGGTTTTAAAAAAAAAAACTTGCAAAATATTAATGATTTATACCTATTGGAAATTAACTGATTTGACAATACATTGACAAATGACCGCAAAACATAGAAAATTAGATGACGTAGACTACAAAAATTGTATGAAAAATATTTTGAGTATATGCCATGCAGAGTGTACAGGCATGCAGACCTTGACAAAGATCTATACTGTATAGTTGTATGACCAAGCATGGATCCATATGGATCCATATGATAGTATGGCCTAAAAAAAATCTCACGCCCAAGGAAAAGTCTCAAATTTTGATGATTTGATAATTGATACTTAGGTTCTTAGGATTCCCAAATGCAAGGGGGAGGTCAATTTTTTCCCAAACAACTCTAAAAAATCAGCTACCCCCAGAGCTGACAATTGAAACCCTTCCTTCAAACCCTTGTAGATATATCAATCTATGATGAAAATTGATGAAATAAAATCTAAACCTGACTTTTTCTTTGACACCTTGGATTCAATGGTGAGGTTCTCAAGACCCCAACTCATGCACCCAACAAATATTTCATGTCAAGATAGATTGCTCAAATCTTTGAAGAAGTTTTTATCACTGAATGTTGATACCATGTTAGAGTCACTCAAGGACTCAAGTCTCCAGGATCATCTACAAAAACCAAAAATAACCTTCTACAAGAGGGAAAAGCAAGAACATGAAATTATAAAAATGGTTGCAAGATATTGCCAATATGCAATACTCAATATTGCAGTGATATATTGGACTTACACAATTGAAAATTATCTTAGCTGAGCAAGCTAAACTTACAATATACATATGAAGTCTTGCTTATATAGGCAAGGGTGATGGTGTACCAACATTAAATGGTTGTGTCATAATTAAATGACATGAGCCACTATTAAATAACCTAGGAAACATGCATTAAATAAAAGAAAGCTAGATAAGATAAGTGACAACTAATGCTTAACTAGAAAGATTCCCTCATAGAACCTAAGTGGACTTAAAAATGTAAAAAGGACCTCGATAAGATGAAATAGGAAAAAATCATATTTGCACCAACACATTAGCCAATACATTGAAACTTATTTTAGCATCCATAGGTTGAATAAAAATATACACTACTCTTTTTTAATATTTTCCTAATATTATGCATGAGGTAAAGAATATAATGATAGTTTTATTTTGTGAACTATTAAAAGCTCAATATTATGTTGGAAAAATTTAACAATATTTTTGGATAAGTCTTCAAAAGAAAAAAACCAAGTAATTTCATAATCATTAAATATTTGAGGAAATAACCTAGAAAGTAATTTATCCTCATAAAATTTGTTACTCTGTTGTGTTTTTACATATTTACTATTACCTTGTTTGGTTAAAATGCTTTAATATATAATTGTTTTTTCTATATGAATCTTGATGTATAATGTGGTGAATGAATGTGCAATTCAGTATGATGTTTTAAATGTTTTGAAGATAAAATATATGGGTATGTGCTAGATCATGATGGGCCAAAAAGTGGCAATATGATGGATATGTGGCTGATGACTTTCTTTTTACCCAAAATTGATGAAATGAAAAGGGTTTTTAAAGGAGATTCTCAGCTTTCCACCAATATAACTTATGCTTTACTTTGAATTTAATAAGTAATTATTATTCATTTTCTATTCAAATTACGACTAAAGTCCTGATTGATAGACTGATTGAAAAATATCTATAGATTTCAAACGGTATCACATTTTTTGAATCCAAAACATGCATCACATTCTATGCTTCGCATAATATAGGATTTAAAAAAAAAAATTGAATTTCATGAAGTTTTGACCAAGTTAAGGTGGCTAGACATACGAGTTTTTTATATTTTTTAAAAGTTGTAATAAAATATTCATAATTAATTATTTACTCAGAAAAAAACTACCAAAAAATATGCATCACATCACGACATGAGTCCTCTACTTATATCTAAAATCTTATAAAAAAATATTGTCATTTTATTGTGGTTAGGGTGGTCAGACAGACACCTACTTCTTTTTCCCTAAAATTTAAGTACTACTGCATTTAAATTTCAAATTTTCACCAAATAGATTTTTTTTTTAAACAAACCTAGTAGTTTAGAAACTACATTCAATTTTCTACAAATTATATTCTTACATATTTTTGAAATAATATAGATAACTTATTCAAATTTTTACGTCAAGTTGCCTAACTCTGATTTTTCTGATTTTTTTGCCACTTAAGGGCTTGTTTTTCCATGATGATCCTACACATACCCATATTATGCATATGAATGTATTTTTATCGACTAACTAATGTTGTAATGTACTAAACTAGATGTAGGAATATATTTGAACCTTCAAAAGAGAGGGAGAGTATCACTCAAGAGAAGAAATCGGTCAGGTAACTCTGATGAGCCTAATTGAGCATACACACACTCACTTCCTAGTTGGTGTAGTTGAACTAAGATAGTTCGGGAAATAGTAAGTAACCTTATGTCAGAGTTTGAGTATGATTTGTATTGGTATGTGGTTTAAGCTTTTGAATGTTCATGTTTGTGGATATGTGATTGAGTCTTTATGTTGAGTGAAATTTTTTTCTCATATGTTCATATTTTAATCAATGAAGCATATACATAGCATGAATATATCTATATATGTACATGATTACGATACCTCATACATGTGAGTATATGTGTGCATGAGTATACGTAGATAGATGCATCTACACATGATCATGAATTGATAACCCATATGCATGGGATTACCGATGGGAAAAATGTGACATATATATACACTTTGTGTATATACATCGATCAATGAATATGAGAATATATATGTGTTTAAGTATGACTATTAAAATAATGTTTTATATATACGTAATATATATTAATTAATATACATAGATATGAATGTATAAATATAATTATTATGATATATGTTTCTATATATATCTAGTTGGAAAGTAATGTATCTAGTAATCATATTATTCCTTTAGCCCTATAGTGTGTATCAGGTTATGAGTAGTCAACTTGTGGCTACCTTAACTCTTAGTTAAGTCATATTATCAATATTATATTGTTATTTAGTTATTAGGTTGGCCTAGGGCTTATATAGGGCTATCTAAGTTGGCCTGGATGATATCCTAGGCATAAATAGGTATATATAGGAGGTTGTGAGTCTTATTTCATCATCATATTGTGAATTGTGTTCTCATTGGAGATATTTGGTGGTCTTCCCCCTCGAAGTGGCTTGTTATTCTTAGTTATTATCAAGTATTTACAACATGTTTTATATCATATTCATCTATTGTGCAAGTTATTTTATTACAAATCATGTGGATACAATTATATATATATATATTTGATATATGTCAAAAGTGCTTTGAATAAGAATAGCACATAGTGCTGCCATTTATACAATGGCCAAAGCTTAAAAGTTACGCATAAAGCACATAAGGAGAATAAGTCAATAGACTTATGCACATCGCATAAGTGAAGTAAATGTTGTTCAATGTTGCAAGTGAAAACAAATGTAGTTTCTAACATTGTTGACTTAGTCTAAACTATGCATGAAAAAGGGCTCTAAAGTATGTAAGGTGGTACCAAAATTTGTAGAAAGTGGAAACTAATAGAATTCTAATACCTGCACCATATCCAGGTAAAGCCATATGATAAGCATGAAACTCAGTCAATGCAAAGATAGCAGAAATTTATAAGGGTATTCATCTTGCAAATCAAAAAGGAAACCTGTAGTAATGCGTCTTTGTGCCTTGACTTAGTAAAAGAGTCATGTTGTCACAAAAAGAGAGTTGACTCATCCATTCTATGAAATTGCAAATAAGAGGATTGTTATGTGTTGTAATCTAAGAGTTTAAATCAACCACATATTAGTTGAGTCAATACATTTTGGTTTTTTGTTTGAGTGGTGGTGAATTTTATAACTTATTAGTAGTATTAAGATGGTCAAATTTTAGTATACATAGAGGTGTTCTCTCTACCATTTTTTACACACTTTTCATGTAGATTTATTCATTGTTATTCTACTATATTTTCTATGTGAGAGAATTTTGAGAGCTTTGAGAGATAGAGTTATTTTATGATTTTGCAATTGTTGAGAGAATTGGTAAGAGGATAGAGGTTGAGGATAGGTTGAACTTAGAAGAAGTAGCAAGTGGGCTTGTCGTATTGAGCTAGGGAGGAAGTAATATCAGTTGGACCTTTTAATACAAGAATGTTGATTTCTATTCCTTTATTATTTTATGGTTGAAAGGTTATATGGTTATGGATGCCTTGTTTGGAAAGGATTGATTTAAATACATGTTAATTTTCTTTGGATAAGCTTGCATGTTTCTTTGTTGATTCTTGTTTTGGTGAAAACTTTTTATTCAAGGATTATTCTTCTATATTCTATATTGGAATTTATATGATTGTGTATCTATTGAAACTATACATAGTTTGTCAATACTATTCATATGTAGCATAAAATGTGAAATGTGAAATATGTTAATGTATTGAAGTACTTTAGATAGAAATGCTAGTTGACATAGGTGGTTAGCTTGGTTATTCTTAGGGTTAGAATAATCCATGGGAAAGGGTGTAACCTAGTTATTCAAGTTAATATGTCTTCAATTTCTTCTTTTTGGGATGTATGTAAAAATTATGAATGGTCATAACCAAATTGAGCTAGAAGGGTGGGTAAGTGTGTGACCTCCACTCTAAATTTTGGGTGATGAATACTTTGGTGAAAGTAGTGTAAGTAGCAATTGTTTACACTGCTAGTTCATTGTGATTCCATTTTTGCATACTAGGTAGGGAATGCCATAGATTTATGTTGTAGCCACTATATGGTAGCTCTAGATATGTAGGACACAATACCATGCTCCGGGAAGGCTAGTATTATGAGGTTACTAAAGAAATCTCTTTGTCAAAAGGTAGGGCCATCTTACCAGTTAGGTAGATGTATGGGGGGCTGCAGTAAGTCCATAGCTAGTGGAAAAGTTCTTGAGTGATACTTTCTCTCATGTATTTGGCATCCAATATTTGAGGAAGGACATTTGGACCATTTGTATCTCTATTTCAACAAGCTGGTAGAAGTTATGCACATAATCATGTATCCATCTCTATGGATATTATAAATGTGAAATTTAATCTTGAAATTATGTAATATGAAATCATTCTTGGGTTTTGTAATGCTTCATTGTAATGCAATGGGAAAGTTTAGAATAAGGTTAATTCAAATGTGCAAATTTTTTTGAATAGAAAAGAAAAAATTTATTGCTAACTATTGGCTTTATAAACTATTCACTTTTGGGTAAAACATAGTAAAACTATTGGGTAGAATAATGGGAATGTTACACGTGGTAGGAAAGCTACCAGGTTCAGCTTTGGAACCTATGTGCTCGCTATGTTTCCATATGAAATTATATGAGTCTAATGTTTAAAATTCTTGTACTAAGATGGCGTGTCTCAAGATGATTGCAAGGAAGTCAATAATCAATAATGAGAACTACCTAAGGGCCAAGAGGGAAAAGGAAGCCATTGTTCAAACCATATATGGTACCAATTATGACAACACAATTTGGCTGAGTAACAGTAAGAATTTCAGTCATGCCTTGTCATGAATCAGTTAAGAGAGGAAAAGGATGCATGAGGTTGTCAACTTTGTACCTCTTATCTCTCTGGCCAAGTTAGACCTTTACTACTTTTGAAGGATATTCCCTCACAATGTAGTTTTAGTCCTGTCATGATCTTTAGGGACCCTCATGTTCTTTCAATGTCGAAAGTTATTGTATTAGCCTCAAGTGGTGAATTAGAGGAATATGTTCCTCGAAACTATGTATCTGAGGATAGGTCTGAGGATTATTTCCCTTTGGGTGATACATATGTGAACAAAAATCTAAGGGGTATGCCCTACTTAGTTATGTATTAGAGAGTGAATATGAGGGATACTCTCCCTTAAACTATTTGAATAGTCATTCCATGTAAACAAAAGGATATTGAAATCATTTTTCATCTTAATGAAGACATGTTTTGGAAAAAGCTTGAGTATGAGTTCTTTTATGTTAATGTTTGTTCTTTTGGAATGTTTTTAGAATGTTAAGTAAAATTTCCTAGGATTTAATTAAAATGAAAACCTCTAGGTGTAACTTTTCTTGTGAAGAATGGTTATAACAAGAACTAATCTCGGGGGAAGTCGAGAAGTAGGCCAAGGTGTAGAAAATGCTTAAGCTAAATTAAATTGTATTTTGGCTATGATGGATGAAACAATATAAATAATTGGGAACCTCAAGCAAGAGGTAAGAGGAAAAGAAAAGGAGGAACAAGAAGTTCCTAACAATGAAGAAGAAGGGGAAAATTCCCATGATCATACTCAATCAAGTGAACATGAGGATGATGAGTCTCAATCTATGTCAACTGGAGGGAACCAAAAGGAAAAAACTGGCAAGTGAGCTATCTCAAGATATGAGAAAGATCACACCTCCAAAGTTTGAAGGTAGTATTAGTGGGGATGTGACTGAGGCATGGCTCACAGAGATGGAAATGTATTTTAAAATTAGTAATTACTTTGAGGTCACTAAAGTCATTTAGGGAGATTTTTAGTTGGCTGGAGAAGCATCAAATTGGTGGATGAATAAAAAGATGGAGCTTGCCTTAGTTCCTTAAGGCTTACTTGGAATGAATTCATGAAGATTTTTTGGAAGTGGTGGTTACCTAAATTAGTCTATGATCAAAAGTTGACTGACTTCTAGAACCTGAAGCAAGGATATTCCTCGATGAACGAATATTGGGAGAAATTTACTATGATGTCATCTTGGGGATGAATTGGCTATGGAAGCATAGGGCCAAAGTCGATTGTCATGAAAAAACAATAGAATTCTTAGATGACCTTAGAAATTGGGTGTCATTACAAGGAACATTTTGAGAAGTTATGTTGCAACAAATTTCAGCCATACAAATTCATAGAGCAAAGAAGAAAGGATGTCAACTCTTCACGGTGAAAATGGAGAAACTTGAGGAATGCAAAGAGTTCATTTCTTAAGATGATGTAGTATATTATGGACCTCGATACCTCTAAGAATCTGAATATGGCAAGGTGGTGGAATCGAGAAAGTTAGATATGAAGAAATACCCTATCCTAAGGAAATTTGTAGATGTATTTCTAGATGAATTACTTGGATTGCCTCCCAAGAGAGTGTTTGATTTCTCCATCAACATAGTTCCAAGGTTGGAGCCTAAATAAAAAGTGCCATATAGGATGACCATGACAAAATTAATGGAGCTAAAAGCTCAATTGGAGGAATTATTGTCCAAGGGACTAATAAGACCCAATGTTTTTCCCTAGAGAACACTAGTGATCTTCATTAAGAAGAAAGGTGGTACATTGTGCTTATGTATTAATTATCAATTACTTAATAAAAAAATGATAAAGAATAAATATTTGTTTCCACATATTGACAATATATTTGATCAAATGCAAGGAGAGGCAATGCTTTTGAAGATTGATCTACAATCAAGCTATCGCCAACTAAGGATCAAGGACCAAGATATTTTCAAAACAACTTTCAAGACTAGGTACAATCATTACGAGTTCATAGTCATACCTTTTGGACTCATGAATGCACTGAAAACATTCATGAACTTGATGAATAATGTAATTAGGGACTCTATGGATAGGTTTGTGTTGGTCTTCTTGGATGATATTTTAATCTACTCCAAGAATGAAGAGGAATATCTCTATCATCTAGAGATTGTTCTCCAATGATTAAGGGAGCATAAGTTGTACGAGAAACTCTCTAAGTGTATTTTCTTTTAGAAGGAAGTGAAGTATATAGTTAATGTGATTTTAGTTGATGGGATTGTAGTTGATCCATTAAAAATAAAATTAGTGCTTGAGTGACTAGTACCTAATAATGTGTCAGAAGTTAGAAGTTTTATGGGTCTAGTTGGGTATTATCAAAAGTTTTTTGTCAACTTTTCTAGAATAGATTTTCACATTACTTCATTATAGAGGAAATGGAAGAAGTTTGAATGGTTTGAGAAATGTCAAGCGACATTTGATCAACTCAAGGAGAGATTGACCTCAGCTCTAATATGGAAAGTACCACATCTAGATGGTGAATTTATTGTCATCACATATGCTTCAGGAGAAGGTTTGGGGTGGAGTATTGATGCAGGAAGGGTGAGTCATAGCCTATTAGTCAAGTTCAAGCCTTATGAGAAAAATTGTGCTTCACATGATTTAGAATTAGCAACAGTTGTCCATGCATTACAGATGTGGAGACACTATCTATTGGGGAAACCTTTTGAACTAAAGACTGATCATCATGGTCTGAAGTATTTTTTTATTCAACCTAATTTGAATGCACAAAAAAGGAGATGGTTCGAACTAATATCTGACTATGATTTCAACATCAATTATATTAAGGGAAAGGAAAATCGGGTAGCCAATTCCCTAAGTTGTAGGAGGCATATCTCCTCAATGGTATCAATTCAAATTGATTTCAAGGGTCAAGTGTTTCAAGAGTACAAGGTGTTGAATAGTATGGATAACTGAGAGGGGGGTGAATCGGTTATCATAAAAAAAAATTCTTGACTTTAATTAATCTAGAGCAGACTTAAATCAATTAGATAATAATTAAAAAGATAAGAACATGAGAGCACATAACAACACCATGCACAATGAACACTAGAATTTATGTGGAAACCCAAGATGGGAAAAACCACAGAGAATGCTAATTCTCAATTATAGAACACCGGTTAAGGTGACACTAGTTAAGGTGTTTTTTACAAAGGCTCATTGCCAAAAATGCTCACTACCAGTGGGTTCACTGCCTGGCTATTACAGCCAAAGATAAAAAGGCTCATTGCCAAAAGAGAAAGGCCACTACCAACAGAAAAGGGCTCACTGCCAATAGAAGAATGATGAAAGGGAATCCACCACTGAAATAACTGTCACCAACAATGATACCAGATAGAATCTCACTATCAGCTACTTTTGGTTGTATACTTTTCCATACTTCACAATATCTAGATTTTTTAGATTCCCATTCACCACACTTGCTTTCATCAAACATAATCAAATCTTACTTATACCATCCCATGCCTTAATAATCTCCTAAGTCATCCAAACCTAATTTCTTCATAATATCCTAAGTCAGCCAAACGTAATTTGAATTAGGTCACCACAAAACATTACCATGGTGGAAAGGAATGAAACGTGGACCATACAGAACCTTCTCACTCAAATAAACACACTACACATTTACCATGATATTTGGGTCCAAAGAATAGGATATACATGCTACAATGAAAACAATGTTCTGAGGTACGTTAACCAATTTCTAGATTGGTCTGGACCCATAAGAGTGCATCTCATTATGTTGCAAAAATAATGGGACCAGGACAAGAATGACCAAAGATAGATCATCACAACACAACATCCAGAGCATGCTAATCTAGATCACCAAAGCATCAAAACTAAACCTTAATCAATCAACCAAGATATTTTGACATCAATGGCAACCATTAATGACATCAATAGCATCACATTCCAACAATCTCCCCCTTTATCAATTATGGTAACATCCATCAATAACAAACCAAACAACTCAATGTCAACATCAATGACCTTCTTTTCTTCTCCCCCTTTGACATCAAGGATAGAGGGAAAAAACTCCCCCTAAAAATATTACTTTGCTCCCCCTATGAGGAAGCCACCAAGCATTGATCTAGATAAGAGTGAGCATATAATACCCTAGACTAATGCACACCCTAGTGCAAATTATTGAAGAGTAGGAGGGGGAAAAACCCCTATCTTCTACCAAAGATACTCAAAAGTATCTTTGCTCAAAATTTTTGTGAAAATATCTGCAATCTACTCTTTTGTAGGTACATATTCAAGTCTTACCTCATTTTCCAATACCTTCTCTCTCAAGAAATGATATCCAATGGATATATGTTTCATTCTAAAGTGCTATACCAGATTCTTGGAAATTTTTATTGCACTGGTTTATCACACATAATTGAGATTGGTTCATCAAATGATATGCCAATTTCCTTCAATGTTTGTTTCATTCATAGTACCTGCATGCAACATGAGGATGCTATAATGTATTCAACTTCAACAATAGATAAAGATACCAAATCCTATTTCTTACTTGACCAAGCAACCAACCAGGAGCTAAGGAAATAAGCTCCACCACTTTTCCTCTGCCTATTATCAACACATCCAACCCAATCAACATCAGTATAAGTTGTCAAAGTGGAATCTGAGTCCTTTGGATACCATAGCCCCATATCTTTTGTGCCCTTCAAATATCTATAGATCATTTTTACTACAATATGTGATTCCTTTGGTTCTTGCTAAAATCTAGCTTCTAAACAAACAACATACATAATGTCTGGTCTAGTAGCAGTCAAATATAACAATCCTCCAATCATTGACCTATACATGCTTGCATCAGCTTTAGGTGAATCATCTTCTTTTGTCAACTTACATCCGGCAACAATAGGTGTACAAACTGGTTTGGAATTCTCCAATCCAAACTTCTTCAATAATTCTTTGGTATACTTGGACTAAGAAATGAAAATTCCTTTGTTATTCCGATTTACTTGTAATCCAAGGAAGAAATTTAACTCACCTATCATAGACATTTCGAATTCCATCTACATTTCATCTACAAATTTTCTACACAAATCATCATTTCCTCCAAAAATTATGTCATCAACATAAACCACAACAATTAACATTTGATCTGAGTGAATTCTATAGTATAAATTACTATCAATAGATCCCTTTTGAAATCCTTATCCAATCAAGTACTTGTCTAATCTACCATACCAGGATATAGGTGCCTATTTCAATACGTATAAAGCTTTCTTCAACCTGCAAACAATATCCAAGTCACTTCTAGACTTAAATCCCTCAGGTTGCTCAATGTAGACTTCTTCCTTTAGTTCTCCATTCAAGAATATTGATTTTACATCCATCTGATAGACTTTGAAATCCTTACAAGTTGCAAAAGCTAAGAACATTTGGATCGCTTTCATCTGGGCAACAGGGGCATATGTTGAACTTCAAAATCAATAACTTCGACCTGAATGTAACCTTTTCAAACTAATCTCTCCTTGTTTCTCATCACTTTTATGTTTTCATCTAGCTTGTTCCAGAATACCCAGTTTGTTCCAATTACATTTTTATCTGCCAGTCTGGGAACAAGTTCCCAAGTCTAATTTTTCTCTATTTGATCAAGCTCTTCTTTCATTTCCTTCACCCAGTTCTGATCATTGCATGCTTCTTCCACAATTTATGGCCCAATTTGCAAGAGTAAACACAATAATACTTGTTCTCGAGCTACTTTTCTTCTTGTGATGATTCCCTTATTATTATCTCCAATAATATAATTATTTTAGTGGTTTATCTATACTTACATTGGGGTTTTAGTTGTAGTTGTTAGAGCCTCCTTTGTCTCTTGTTCTTCTTTCTTATCCTTTTCTCCTTTGTCATCTAAGTCATATGATTCATATTCAATATGCCTCTCAAGATTTCTTTGAATATTTTCATGTACTTTCACATTCACACTTTCAACTATCTTGTTTATTCTCTTGTTGTAACACCAGTATTCTTTGATTCTTGTAGAGTAACCCAAAAATATGCCTTCATCATCTCTACTATTGAACTTTCCAAGATTTTCCTCATCTCTCCAAATGTACATTTGCTTCAAAAAAATTTGAAGTACTTTACTATGGGAGCTCTTCCATGCCATAGCTCATATGATTTATTTCCATATTTCCTTTGGAACAATAATATATTAAGAGTGTATACTATAGTGTGTATCACTTCTCTCCAATAGACCTTTGGTAAACCTGCTTGCTTGATCATCATTCTAGTTGCTTCTTGAACTGTCTAGTTCATTCTTTCCACTACACCATTCTACTGTGGTGTTCTAGGGGTAGATAGACATCTTTTAATGCCATGTTTATCATAGAATTTGTTGAATTCATCAAAAGTAAATTCTCCTCCTCTACCAGATCTTAAACACTTGATTCTCCTATCAACTTCATTCTCAACAATTGCCATTTTTCTAAAGCTTTTGACTTTTCTATTAAAAATACAACATAGGTTAATCTAGAGTAATCATCTATTAAAAGAATGAAATACATGTCACCTTGTAAGCTTCTTGTTCTGGTTGGAACACATAGGTTGGTGTTTACAAGGTCCAACAAACCAGTAGATGATTCTTCTTTTCTTTGAAATGTTTCTTTGGTCTACTTTCGTTCTTGACATCCTTTGTAGATAGTGCTATCTAGTTTGCTCAGTCTTGCAAAATATTTGACTTCTCTTGTTGAACTTATCCTTACCAAAATTATCAAAATTGATGTGACACATCCTACAGTGCCAGAGCCAACTATCATTGGACTGAGATAATATGCATCTCTTTGTAGCTCCCTCCAGTTGATACATATTCCTACTTGTTCTTTTTTCAGCTGCAATAATAGTTTTGGATCTCTTCTGGATCTCACACCCATTATCTTGAAACACCACATTATAGCCATTTTCATACATCTATCCAACACTCATAATATTATGATATAAACCCTTCACATAGTAAACATTGTCAGTGTTATATTTTCCATCAAAGGTAATAGAACCAATTCCAACAATTTATGCCATTTTATCATCTCCAAATCTAACAGAACCTCCATCATATTTATCAAGTTTCACAAACTTACTTTTATCACTGGTCATATGATTCAAACATCCACTATCAATTAGACATTCATCTCTATTTCTTTTAACATATAATGTAGCTTCAGTGTTATCATTAGATTTTGAAAAAATATTAGAGATATCAAATCTAGGTTCATCCTTTCCCACCGAAAACAAACAATCCTCATGATTTGATTCATCATCTGAAATAATAGCATTTTCATTAACATAATAGGCCAAGTCTTATTGATCCTTTTAAACTTTTTCCCATTTCCTTTTTTCAGACACTTAGTTGCTAAATTACCAATCTTTCTACATCTAAAACATTTAAGAGGTAACATACCTTTGTATTTGCCAGTACCTTTCTTTAGTTTCCTTGTGAAGTTTGCTTCCAACTCATTTGAACTTTCACTATCCAGATCTTCTTCTGTCTTTGTGGATTTGAAGGTTGTTTCAGATTTCTTCCTTTCTTTCCCAAATTTCCTCATCTCAAGCATGGTCAAGGTGCCAAATAGTTACTCTCTAGTGAATTTCTTCAGATCATAAAATTCCTTAATCACTGAGATCTTGTCACTGTAGCTCTTTGATAGGGTCATCAAAATCTTATCCATAACATCTTCATCTGTTAGAGTGCCTCCTTGATTTTGACTTCATTTACTACACTGTCAACTCTCTGAAGTAGCTTGCTATATCTTCACCTTCTTCCATCCTCAAATTTTCATATCTGCACTTAGTTGTCAACTTTTTTAATAATTTGACTCTATCATTTCCTTCATAGATTTATTTCAACTTTTCCCATACTTCATAAGTGGTGCTTAATGAAATAAATTTTGTTAACTCATTTTTAGAAAAAGCACTAAAGATTGCATACATTTCCTTTTCATTTTCTTCATAGGCTTAAATCTCATCCGTAGTATTAGAACCATTTTTCAACACAACATATTTTGTCTCAACAACTTTCCAAGTCTTATAGCCTAGAGAAGTTAGGTAACCTCTCATCTGCACTTTCTAGAAATTGTACATAGACAGATCTATCAAACACAGGGATTGTCAATTTGTGTGCCATCGGATCTACCTCAAGCAGATGATCTCTTCTTTGAGGAACCAAAGCTCTGATACCAATTATTGAATAGTCCAGAAAACTGAGAGGGGGGTGAATCAATTATCATAAGACAATTTTCTTGACTTTAATTAATCTGGAGTGGACCTAAATCAATCAGATAACAATTAAATAGATAAGAACATGAAAGCACATAACAACACCATGCACAATGAACACCAAAATTTACATGGAAACCTAAGATGGGAAAAACCATAGAGAATGATAATTCTCAATTATAGAATACTGGTTAAGGTGACACCAGTTAAGGTGATTTTTACAAAGGCTCACTATAGGTAAGGCTCATTGTTGGTGGGCTCACTACCGACTATTATAGCCAAAGATAAAAAGGCTCACTACCAACATAAAAGGGATCACTGCCAACAAAAGAATGATGAAAGGGAGTCCACCACTAAAATAATTGTCACCAACAATGATACCAGATAGAATCTCACTATCTATTACCTTTGGTTGTATACTTTCGCATACTTCAAAATGTATAGATTTTTAGATTCGCATTCACCACACTTTCTTTCATCAAACATAATCAACTTTTACTTTTACCATTTCATGCCTTCATAATCTCCTAAGTCAGCCAAACAAAATGCCTTCATAATCTCCTAAGTCATCCAAACATAATTTGAATTACATCACCACAAAACATTCCCACGGTGTAAAGGAATGAAACGTGGACCATACAAAACCCCCTCGCTTAAATCAACATGCTACATATTTACCATGATATCTAAGACCAAAGAATAGGATATACACATTACAATGCAAATAATGTTCTAGGGTATGTTAACCAATTTCTAGATCGGTTTAGACCCATAAGAGTGTATCTCATTATGTTACAAAAAGGATGGGACTAGGACAAGCACAACCAAAGATAGATCATCATAGCACAACATCTAGAGCATGGCAATCTAGATCACCAAAGCATGAAAACTGAACCTTAATCAATCAACCAAGATATGTTGGCATCAATGACAACCATTAATGAAAAAAATCAACAGCATCACATTCCAACACAAGGGTGACGAATACTATGAGAAATTCAAGCAAGCACTCTCGGATAATCTGAAAAAACCAAGGTATGAGGGATTTTACTTTGAACCTAATGTTTTACTAAGGTTTAATGGAAGGATCTATGTACCTAATTCTGGGGAGTTAAGGAACTTGGTGTGGAAAGAAGTACATAATGCACCGTATTCTGGACATCTTGGTGTAACTAAGATGTTAGCTAATGTAAAGCCATTGTATTTCTGGAAGGGAATGAAAGGGGATGTTGTAACATTTGTAGCAAGTTGCTTAGAATGTCAAAGGGTGAAGGCAGAACATCATCACCCTGTAGGTCTTTTGTATCCTCATGAAGTTCTAGAAATTAAGTGGTAAGTCATTGGCATGGATTATGTGCATGGACTTACAATGGAAAACTCATGGAATAAGAACAATTCCATTCTATAGTGGTGGAAAAGATTACAAAGGTGGCTCATTTTATTCAAGAGGTATTTAGATTGCATGGAATTCCTGAAAAATATTATTTCTGACAAGGATGGTCATGTGACATCTAGATTTTAGAAAACCTTGTTTTCTTCACTTGAGACTCAATTGAACACAAGTTGAGCATATCATCTAGAAATGGATGGACAAACTAAAAGGGTGAACCAAGTGTTAGATGATCTACTAAGGATGTATTGCATGGATCAACAATACAAGTGGTAATATTACCTACCTTTGGTTGAGTTTGTATATAATAACTCTTATCATTTTATAATCAAGATGGCTCTGTTTGAAGCATTCTATGGAAGGAAGTGTCAAACTCCTATAAGCTTGGATAAGCTAGAGGATAGGATAAGCCTTGTTTCATAAATTTTATTAGAAATGGAGCAACAAGTTGGTATTATCAAGTAGAGGCTAATAGAAGCTAATAATAGGGCAGAAGAGTTATGAAGATTCCAATAGGGTGCCTAGAAATTTCTTAGTAGGAAAGAAGGTTTTGTTGAGATTTAAACCTCACAAGAGTTCTATAAAGTTTGGAAAGTCATCCAAACTAGCTCCATGCTATGTAGGTCCCTTTGAGGTTCTCAAGGAAGTTAAACTTATTGTGTATAGAATTTATTTTCCACCAGCTCTTGCCATGATGCATAATGTCTTTCATGTGTCATACCTTAAAAAGTACATACTAGGGGATAACCATGTTATTGATTGGAATGTTTTACAAGTAGAGGACCCAATAGTGGTGACAATCGAGCCTCTCAAGTACTTGGAACACATAAGCTTTTCTTACGTAATAGAGAGGTTCTACAATGCAAGGTCAAGTGGGATCAATATGCTGAAGATTCTACCACTTGGGAAGACTATGTTGAGATGAAGCAAAAGTTTCCTCATATTTTGAAAGACTTTGAAAGCTACTGAAACAATGTTGTTATATTTTATGGTTTATAGATTTATGTTCATTTTTTATACTTAAAAATCGTCGCGGACAATGATTCACAAGGGGGGGAATATGTTACACCCCATTGTGTTTTTACGTATTTACTATTACCTTGTTTGGTTAAAATAGTTTAATATATAATTTTGTTTTGTATATGAATATTGATGTATAATAGGGTGAATTAATGTGCAATTGAATATGATGTTTCAAATATTTTGAAGATAAAATATATGATGCATATGAATGTATTGTTATTGGCTAACTATTGTTGTAATGTACTAAGTTGGTTACAGGAATAGGTTTGAACCTATGGATGAAAGGGGGAGTATCACTCAAGAGAAGAACTTGGTTTGGTAACCTTGATGAGCCTAGTTGAGCATAGCTACACTCACTTCCTAGTTGGTCTAGTTGAATTAAGATAGTTCAAGAAATGGTAAAGGTTTGAGTATGTTTTATATTGGTATGTGGTTTAAGTTTTTGAATGTTCATGTTTGTGGATTGTGATTGAGTCTTTATAATATTGAGTGAATTTTCTTCCTCGTATGTTAATGTTTTAATCAATGAAGCATATACATAGAATGTATATATGTACATTTATATGATACCTCATACATGCACGAGTATATGTGTGCATGAGTATACGTAGATAGACATATCTACGCATGCTCATGAATGGATAACCCATATGCATGGGATTATCAATGAGACAAATGTGACATTTATATATACACTTCATGTATACATATATTGATTGATGAATACGAGAATATATGTTTTTATGTATGAATATTAAAATAATTTTCTATATATATATATATACATTAATATATATATATATATATATTAATATATATGTATACAACCTAAATGTATATACATGTATATGAGTGTATATATAACTATTTTGATATATGTTTATATATACATATATTTAATTGGAAATTAATGTATTTAGTAATCATGTGGATATAAGGGTATGTGCAGGATCATCATCGAAAAAAAAGGCCCTTAAGTGGCAAAAAATTCAGAAAAATCAGAGTTAGGCAACTTCACATAAAAATTTGAATAAGTTATTTATATTATTTCAAAAATATGTAAGAATAGAATTTGTAGCAAATTGAATGTAGTTTCTAAACTACTAGGTTTATTATTTTAAAAAAATCTATTTGGTGAAAATTTGAAATTTCAATGCAATAGTACTTAAATTTCAGGGAAAAAATAAGTAGGTGTCTGTTTGACCACCCTAACTACAATAAAATGATAATATTTTTTTATAATATTTTAGATATAAGTAGAGGACTCATGTCTTGATGTGATGCATATTTTTTTGTGATTTTTTTCCAAGTAAATAATTAATTATGAATTTTTTATTACAACTTTTAAAAAATATAAAAACTTGTATGTCTAACCACCTTAGCTTGATCAAAACTTCACGAAATTCACTTTTTTTTAATCCTATAGTATGCAAAGCATAGAATGTGGCACATATTTCAAATTCAAAAAATGTAATACCATTTGAAAGCTATAGATGTTTATCAATTAGCCTATCAACCAGGACTTTAGTCATAATTCAAATAGAAAATGAATAATTATTATTTATTAAATTCAAAGTAAAGAATAATTTATATTGGTGGAAAGCTAAGAATCTCATTTAAAAACCCTTTTTGTTTCATCAATTTTGGGTAAAAAAAAAGTCGTCAGCCACATACCCATCATATCGCCACTTTTTGGCACATCATGATCCTACACATACCCATAATTATATATATGTAGACATGTAAAATTGACCTATCACTTATCACACATCCTAAATAAAATTTTATCATCATCGACATCATTATCACCTAATATCACTGCATTTCACATCAATTGCATCAAAAACCCTAATTTCTGCTATTAGTTAAATAATATAACATTATTTAATTAATTCACTCTTTCATCATTTTTGACGAATTAAATAAATTTCATTTATTTAATAAAGTACTAATCTAATTTTATTTCCTCTTGATTAATTAAATAACGTCAATTATTTAATGATGTCACTAATTAACCCTATCCCCTAAGACAAGTTAAATTATTAAAACATAATAATTTAAATATGTCACTTTCCATCAAATTTGAATAATTAAATAAATTATTCAAACATCATCAAAAAGGTCAAATCAAACAAATGCAACTTTGTTTGCAAAATTCAAACTTGATTTTCACATTCAACTAAAAAAGATTAATTAATTATCCTCACCCACTTTCATGATTGAGAAAATTATGAACCACTGCTTGCTCAATCTATTTCCTGACAGATTAATTTATTTCAGGCTGATAGATCAATCTATTTCCTGAGAGACCAATTTATTTCTTGATAGATCAATCTATTTCCTCAATCCCACTGAACACTCAATATGATTTCCTCAATTACACCAATTACGTAATCAATTTTCCTTGATTATTCATGTCTATTTCCAATCAACTTATTTCGATCGTCAATTAGGATATTCTACTACACGATCTCAAGAGTTCATTTTGAATCACAAATTCTATATAAAAAACATATTTCTTCTAAAAAATGATCAGAGAATCAACCTATTTTATGCAACAAAGTAATGCCAAGATCTTAATTGACATTTTGACAAATCTTCACACATATATTTGATCAACACATGCGCGTTCTTCAAGCTTTCACACGCATAATGGAGGCTTCACATTGATATGAACAACCCAACATCTTCATGAACACACCCCAACACGAGATGGGTAATGGTATAGCTTAGTGAATTCATTTGTTATTCTTTTGATTCATTTACTTTTCTTGAATTCATTATTCTAGTATCATTCATTTTGTAAGTAATGGGCATAAATCTTGATTCTTGTTGTGAGTTAGATTAGCTTCAATTCATTTCAATTATCTTATTTGACTCCACCGATTTCCCCCTTACACATTTTGGCACGCCTAGTGGGACCCCGATCCTTAGCACTAATCATTTTATAAGCTAATTTTTAAGTTGTAGGTTCTAGAAGCGCACTAGAAAAAATTTCACACAGAAGCTACAAGAATTTCATGCACTAGATTTCATGTTTTTTGTGCACTTTACCTTTTTTTGGCCGCTTCTGACTTTTTGTTGCACTTTTGTTAAAATACAAAGGCGCAATTGAGTTTTTAACCTACTTTTGCTTAAAAATAGAGGTTGCTTTTGACTTTTTTGTTCACTTTTGCTAAAAAAAATTTCCTTTTTCTCTATTAAGTTGTGTCCTAAAGATGAATGCTAATTTTTTATTTCTAACACTAATGGGTACTTGATTTCAATGTTTGATAGGTGATAATTTTGTTTATACAAGATTTGCATAAGTATGGCATGCGTGTATCCAAGAACCATTAACATGTTTATTACAGAGAAGGTGAACAGTCAAAGATTTTAAGTTTTAAAAGCTTTCATAGTTAGAAAACTTTAAATTGGTGCATAAATGGAACCCCACAAACAAACACTTTCAATTGGTGCATCTAAAAAAATATTTCAAAGCTTTCTTAAATCTTAGAAAAAAAATTCAATTGGTGCATAAAAAGAACCCCACAAACAAACATTTTCAATTAGTGCATCTAAAAGGAATCTTTCAAAGCTTTCTTAGCTTAGAAAATATTTTCAATTGGTGTATAAAAATAACCCCACAAACAAACACTTTCAATTAGTGCTCTAAAAAGGATTATTATTTTCAAAGCTTGTTAGAACAAACAATTCCTTTTTAGTGCTCTAAAAAAAAAATTGATTTTTGTTGACCAACACTTTCATTTTTTCTCACAAATGCATGATTTATTTTGTTGACCATTAAGACAAGTTTTTAGGAAAAAACACTTTGGTTAGTGCTTAAAAATGAAAAAATTAAATTCTTGTTTTGCATATTGCAATATCTTTGTTTGAAATCTAGAACATTTCACTTTGGTGAATATAAAATGAACAATTGCTATCTTGTACACACCTTTAATTTCATTTTTACTTTTTTTTTTAGTTTTATTTTTGGAGGCTTAAAATGAACATTGTGATGAAGTGTATACCGTGTATTTTATGTATTTTGTGTTTGGAAAATTAGGTTTCTATCCTCTCCCCTCACGCCTTTTCGATGACCTTGGGTGACGAAAAGCATCTTGAGTTTCACACACTTTGTTTCATTTCAAAACATACCTTTAGAGGGCCTACCTCCCAACTTGTGAGAGGGAATGACCCAAGAGGTACCTTTTTTTGTTCTGCTATATAAATATTTGTGGGTGTGAGGAAAGTTCTCACCCACCTAATGTAGATGTTCTATATCGATGAAATTCTCCCCTAGTATTTATGTGATACGTAAAAAACTACAAGAGATGGGAGGTCGCTTAATTGAGTGAATTTTCACATGTATAGACACTAGTTGTTACAAAACATGACTAAGAACCAATGTTGTAGAATCCACCCCTTTTCTGCCAAACAATTCTTTGAAGTGGTGCATTGAAAATTTGATTACAAGAAGTTACTTACCAAGTCTGACTTATGGTTGAGCATAAAATACTCTCCATTATTTTCCTGTAAAATCATCCCTTTGAGGCATGAGATAATCCCATCTAGGAGGAAGTTTCTATCCTTAGGGTGTACTTTTTCTTCACAAAAAATTACCAAATTTATTCGGTTACTTTGAAACATCAAAATTTGTGTTTGAATTAAAAATGAACACATCAAAACAGGAATTTAACATGTTTCTAAAATTGTAACCCCTTTTGACTTAGTGCAAATCCTTTGAAAAGAGCCACATATTTTCACTCCTAAAGGATATCTTAAGACAATATCTTTGAAGGTTCCCATATATTTAAGATCACATTTCAAGTCACATTAAGGAAAAAGTAAACATTGGAAACTATAACTTTAGCATTTCTACCTCCATGAACTTCGAGCTTTCATGGAGGGAAACATGCTTAAGGTGGAGACACTTAGGTCATATAAGTTTTTATTGTTGTGTTGCATGATATCACTTGCCAAATCTCGAAATAGATCAAACAAAATCATCCAAAACTGCAAAAAATATCCAAGTTGTTGCCAAATACTAAAACTAAAAAGAAAA
The DNA here is from genome assembly GCA_007258455.2 of Sequoia sempervirens. Lineage (NCBI taxonomy): Eukaryota > Viridiplantae > Streptophyta > Pinopsida > Cupressales > Cupressaceae > Sequoia > Sequoia sempervirens. Next base: position 95,212 of record VDFB02275175.1, read on the forward strand.
TCTACACAAAGGCCACTTTTTCTTCTACTTTTTCTACACTTGACATAAAATTGATCACATTCAACCTAAAAATCTCTCTTTTTCTCTTTTTCACACGACAGTTGCTAGTAAAAACCTACTGTACTTGATAAATTGAGTACACTCACTATGAAACTAGTCGCACTTGACCTTTTTATGCCACAATTAAAAAAAAAAATTAGCTGCAATTGACTACAAATCTGTCGCTTTTGACTGGGCAATTCACCAATTTGGAAAAAACACACACATAGGCCACACTTGAAAAATCTGACTGCACTTACTTTTCAAAATTGAGCGCACTTGACCATAATCCGGTTGGAGTTGACTTTCTCAGTTGTTTTTTTCTCAAAAACTATCACTTTTTCTTTGTATTCTACTGAAAATCAAAAAAATAATCTAAAGCTGGTTACAAGATCCTTTTGAAATGAAACAATTGGAATCCCAAGATACGTCATATAGTCCTTCATCCATTTTCAACACTCCATCCTACTTTTGGAAATCAAAATCAAAATAAACAAACTTAGATTATTACCTCACCCTCACTTCTATGATATCAACATTTCCTTGAACCTCAAGGATAGTTCAAGTAAATTTCTTGCAACATATCCTATAGAAAAAGAATTAAAATATCAATCCAAGCCTTTTAGCATTTTTAGTTCCAAGAATAGTGTCATCCCAAAACATCGCTCAAACCTTAGGGTCTTGAGAATCACAATAACCATATCAAAACATCAACATTTTTACCTTATGACCATTTGGCATCTGATTACTCCAATTCAACAACTAAACCTCACACCAACTATTATACAACCAAACTTTGAGTTGATTGAAGGATCTTCAAACAAACATACATAATTAGTATTTTGAGGAACTTCATATTTGAGACAAAGGAAACACCAAACTTGTGGAGAAACGCAACAAACATCCTAGATGAACAAGAGCAAAAAGATGATATTGCAGTTGGAAGGCCCATATTACCACCTCCTATGTGGTAATCATTATCCCCTTTTCAAAAAAACATAGAAAATCCAAAAAAATAAATGCACAATTGAACTCCACACATGTGCTTGTCTTCATGATCTCTTGTAAGACCAAAGACCTTAAACGAAAGTCCATATTTTTCCTTTACAAAAAGAGACATCATAGCTTAAAGTCTATCAAAAGGTACATCTTGAAATCTTACCACAACTAGGACATCTTGCTAAGAATTTTTTATACTCACTTTTTAATCGGTAAACCATACTTGCATATTCAAAATGAGCTTGGCAAGTAAATCATTGAGCTCTTAGGGTTGTATAATTTTAGAGCCCATATTTCCACAAGTCTCGCGTAGAAATAGACACTATCCTTCAAAAATAGAAAATTCCAAAAAACAAACAAATTTTTATTTTCCTTAAAATAGAGAATCCAAAAAAACACAAGCATTCTTTTCCATAATTAGGAGTCACAAAATGTTCACAAAAGCTTGGAATTTTTTTATGACAATTACAAGATTACAACTTAATAAAAACATGGAAGCAATCAAAATCAACTCTAGTGCGCCACCAACAAACACCGCGAATAACAAAAGTGGCCCATGGGGCTATAGGCCAAGTGACCTTGGAACACCTCAAAAGAGACCCACATTTAATGTAACAACAAACCAATCACCTAGTGAGCAAGAAGTGATCCGTAGATAACAAGAAGTGATGGAGAGAGAAAACAAGAACCCAAGGAACATGGTTATACAGGAGGTGGATCTCGAGGAAGAAATAAATGATGAATAATTATTTCAACATTCAAACAATCCCAAGGTGCTCAAATTGATGGAAAAAATCCTAAGAAAGGATCCAAACACTTACTTCTTCAAGTTAGCACAGAGTGGTGCTAAGTTTCTTATAGAATTCAATGTAGAAAGTCTTAAAAATCCTCGTCTCATTCCCTTAGGAGATAGCTTAGTTGTGAGAGAAATACCCAAACCATTGGAGATTCCAAACATGCCACCCATATTCTTGAAAGGTAATGATCAACCAATGGAAAACCATTTGTATAGAAAACCATCCCAAATAGAACAAGTGGTGGTGGCCCAATAGTATCAATATGTACCATAAGGTAACAACCCACCAACAAAACAATACATGACCCAAAACACTTCATATATTGGCCCTTCCCAAAATGTAGTAGATCAACAAGAGAAATTCTCACAACAATACCATTGACAAGGTGGGTCATATGGTCCCCTTCCCAATCAATAGTACCAACAACAAGGTGCTCCATAGGGTACCCTTTCAAATCACAAGGTGGTTCATATGGTCCTATTCCTAATCAACAATACAAACAACAAGGTGTGCCATTTCCTTTTGATTGTTCCATTACTATGATTCCCTTTCCAAAAAACTTCAGAACACCAGAGTTTGAAAAATATAAAGGAAAGGGAGATCTAGTAGAACACGTACAAGATTTATCGGTAGCATACATGGAAGTCCAAAACAACATCTCTTACTTCATGAGGCTCTTTCCCCATAGTCTTACTAGTCATGCCATGGAATGGTTCGCCCATCTACCACTAGGAATTAAAAGTTTTGATGAGCTAAATACCAAATTTGTAAGCCACTTCTCATTCAATATAGAGCAAGACATCACCATCATGGATTTATAAAAAATTAAATAGAGTCAAGGAGAATCCTTTACCTCCTTCCTATAGAGATGGAGACATAAAGCTAGCAGATACAAGTGTCCCATTCTCAACAAGGAACTAGTAGATTTATTCATTTCCATTATCCAAGCAGAAGAAAAATACTAACTTACCATGTTCTATCTTGCCAACTTTGAAGAGGCCATTGAGAAGGGATTGCACATAGAAAGGGCCCTCGTAGCAAGAGGATTGATCAAGCTAAACAACCCAAGAGACAATTCTTCTAATTCAAATGAGAAACCTAAAATTTGGGCCAAGAACAAAAACATTACAAATGATGGGGTAGTGGATGCTAGAGCAATATGGAATGTATAAAATCCTAATGTACCTCAAAACAAACCTCAAGTGGCACAAACAAGCTATATTCCTAAGAATGCACAAAACAATCAACATACCTATCCCCAAAACAATCAAGAATTCAACCAATAAACATATCAAGGAGGGAAGCAGAGGTAGTATGATCAACCAAGAAGGAAGTTCATGGTATTAGGAGAGCCACTTGAGATGGATATGCATAAACTAGTGCAACAAAACCTCTTCAAGGTCAACAATTGCCCAAACTATGAGAATTTGAGCTTCAAAACACCATGGTACAATGAGGACTTATGCGAGTTCCACAAAATTAAAGGACATACAACAAACAATTGCATGAGACTCAAGGACATCATACAAGACTTGATAGGAAAATGAGAAGTGGATGTTGAACATCATTTGGGAAACAAATACCACCAAATATACACAAATCCAATTCCAAAACATGCTAAAAAGAATGACAAATGAAAGTACCAAGACTATCACAATGCTAACTACACTTATGGTGACACAGTTCTAGGTACCCTCTCTCAAGCAGATAAAACTAGGGTAAATGTAGTGAATATACGAGGTAGGGACATAGAATGTAATGTGACTACCCATTGAGGGAGAGTTACAATATAGGGAGCCCCACCTAAGCCTACGGCTAAGTCATCAAATGACTACAATATTTTGGAATAGTTGATGAAGACTCCTACCTTGATCTCAATCATATAACTGCTACAACTATCACCTTCACATAGGGAGATACTAGAGAAAGCATTAGAAGCATCAGTCCCTAACAACCTCAATCTAGATTAGTTCCAAGCCATGGTTGGAAAAATCATGGCCAATCACCATTTATTCTTTTCCAAGAAAGACCTTCCATAGAAGTCATTCCACAACCAAGCTCTCTACATAGAGGTTGGTGTCTACAAAAACATGGTCAAACAAGTTTTGATAGATAATGGTGCAGGCGTAAACATCTATAAGGGCCCGTGATGACCTTGAAAGGAATTCGAAAGGGATAGTCAAGCTACCAGTGTAGATAGGACTAGCCATCACAAAAACCACATGTTAGGTACTTGACCTTGAGTTACCTTATAACCTCCTTCTAGGACGCCCTTTGATTCATACATTGCAAGCTATTCCTTCAACCCTTTGACAATGTCTAAATATTCCTCACGAAGGAAAGGAGGTGACATTATATGTCAATCTTGAACCCTTCCACTTTTGTGCAAAACTGGAGGAGAAGTATAATAAAATCCAACATATACCCAACAATGACATATCATTTCATTCATTCTCATATGTTGACCCTTCCACACTATCATCAACCTCAATTAAACCAACATCAAGTGAGAAACCAAAAATAGAAACCAAGGTTCAAGTACTTGATAGGGGTAATGAAAATTATCACTTCAACCAAGCATTTTGAATTGGCATGCTTCCACCAACACCCAAGGTTTATGGAGGACCAAAGGAGATCAAATATATTCAAATAGTACAAATGATAGCCAAACCCACAATTTTCACCAAGTGGGGAGATATGAAGGATGAGGAAATATTCAAAGAAAACTTGTCATCAATGATCTACAAATAGGACCAAAAGGAACCAAAACAACCACAACCCCTTCTAATTGATCCTAGCAGTAAAGGCTATTAGTTAGCTCAACAAATGGGATATACCAAAATAGGTGGCCTTGGGCTAAACAAAAAAGGTAGATGGGAGCCTATCATAGTGGAATAGATGAAAAAGAACATGGGACTAGGCTATGATTTAATAGACGTGGTGACTCCAAAAACTAGATGTACCTCTTTTAAGAAATGAGTGCCTTCTACTAGCATTAATACATTGGATACATACCATCGTGTAGATAATGATTTACCCATCAAGGACTTATTTGAGAGCTTAAGCATAAGCATGGTCCCTATCCAGCCTATCAAAACTATTCCTAATGACTATTATTATTCTAAATAGATTCTAATGAGTATGAATGGGATTCTCCTTCCTTTGTCACCTCAAGTGATGATGACCTAGACCCAATGGGAGAATGACACTAGAGCCATATTAACCATCTCAACAAATTATGTAAGTTTTGCAGATAATGATGATAGCCTACCTCTCTTCTACCCACAATTGATAGATTGGGACCAACAACAACATACACCTAGATTTTGGATCAATTCCAAAATGATGAAGCAATCACATAGTTTATGGAACTTTGAATTAACATACCAGTAGGATAAAGCAAGGTTTTTCATGGAACTCGAACAAGATGTGTACTTCAGTGGGGAGATTGTATCTTCTAGTCACAAAAGTGAAAAAGATAAAATAAAAATATTATCCCCTAGAGAAGGCCACATTGTGGCTCTATTTGATCCTAAAAGGAAGAAAATAAAGGATGAATCTAAAGGTGAAAACCTCTGAAAGGCACTTGAAGATGGAGGATTCAATCTCCCCATATTTTAATATCAAGAAAAGTCAATGCTCCTAGTGGAAAAAGTAGAATATATCAATGTTGGCATGATAGAGAACCCAAAGATCACATACCATACGACATCCCTTGATTTTGAAGAGAAAGTGAACTTTATAACATTCATCAGTGATAGAAAGACAAAATTTGCATGGATCTATGCAGACATGCCCAGACTTGATCTGGTACTAGTGGTACATCATTTGGCCATATTCCTTGGAGCAAAACCTATCAAGTGGAAACTAAGGAAAATGCATCCTCAAATAGCACTATTGGTAAAGGTAGAACTAAAGAAATTACTAGATGTGGGTTTCATTAGACCCATCATTTATCTAGAATGGATATGAAATCTAGTACCAGTGTAAAATCCCACTAGGGGCATAAGGATCTGCATAGACTTTTGAGACCTTAACAAAGCTTTCCCAGAGTATGACTTCCCTCTTCCAAGTATTGACATGATCATAGATCTAATAGAAGGACATGATATGTTATCTTTAATGGATGGTTTCTCTATGTATAATTAGATAAAAATATCCCCTTGGTGATCAACATAAAATGGCATATACTTGTGCTTGGGGGACCTTTTGCTAGAATTTCATGCCATTTGGTCTAAAGAACATAGGAGGGACCTATCAACGAGTGATGAAAACGATCTTCCACGATATGCTACATATAATTATGGAAGACTATGTGGATGTCATTTTAGCAAAGTCCATCAATGGGGAAGATCAATTTACCAATCTTACAAAGTTATTTGATAGGCTAGAATAGTATAACTTGAGACTCAACACAAAAAAGTGTGTGTGCGAAGTAACATCTAAAAAGCTATAGGGTACATGGTGTCAATAAGGGGAATTGAAGTAGATCCTATGAAAGTAAAGGCCATATTAGAGATTCCTCCACTGAAGACATTGAAACAACTGAGAAGTTTACAAGGGAAGCTACAATTTATCTAGAAATTTATCGCACAAATGAAAGAAAAATGTCACCCATTCACCCATCTCCTACACAAATACATCACATTCAAGTGAGATGGGAGATGTGACCAAGCATTCCAGCAAGTCAAGGAGTATCTACTCACTCCTCTAGTCTTGATGCTTCCTATTCCAAACAAAGAAATGATACTCTATGTGTCTACAACACAAGCAACGTTGGGAGCTCTCCTAGCACAGCTAGATGATAATAACAAAGAAAGAGCAGTCTACTAAATCATCTAAACACTTGTGGGCTATGATTTGAAATACTCACCCATAGAAAGAGCATGTCTCTTCATCATATTTGTGATGCAAAAGTTGAGACACTATATCTTAAACAAACAAGTAAAGTTGATTTCAAAGGTAGATCCACTTAAGTACCTACTAGCAAAAGAAACTCTAATAGGAAGAATTGCTAAATGGGTAATGATTTTGAGTGATTTTGATATAGAGTATATAGACAAGAGATCCATCAAGGGAAAAATCATAGTAGACCAGCTAGTGAAGGCACCGATGGAGGATCACAAACCTCTTACAATAGAATTCCTAGATGAAAGTATATTGCAGACAAAACAAAAAGGCCATTGGACCCTATACTTTGATGAGTCCCACACTCAACATGGCTCTAGAGTAGGTATCCTATTTCTTGCACCATAGGGAGATAGTATACCCAAGGAATACATAATTTCTCTCCCCTACACAAATAATATCTTAGAGTATGAAGCTCTAATCATAGGGCTTAATATGGCTATTGAATGGAGGATAAAATAATTGTAATTCTTTGGAGACTCTCAATTAGTGATCAGGCAAGCAAATGGTGAGTACCAAACAAAAGACAACAAACTGATGCCTTATAAAAGAATGGTGGATAGCTTCAAGGAATATTTTTTCACAATAACCTTTAAATAGATTCTTGAATCAACAACAAAGCAACTGATGCCATGGAAACAATAGGTTTGTGTCTTGATATTCCATAGAACATTCCTAAGTATGAGTTACTTATAGAGAAATTACTCATACTAATGTTTGATATCCTGGAATCCGAACTATTATGTGTTGTTGTTGGCCCTAATTCACCATGGTACCAAGACACATTGGATTACATCTAGCATGGTATCATACCACTTGACCTAACAAACACCCAAAAGAAGGCCTTTACTTGTAGGACTTCTTGATTTATGATCCTAGGAGATTCATTATATCATCGAAGCTTAGATGGTATATTACTCTGATGTATTAATGCATAAGAAGTGAAAACTGCCTTACAAGAGGTACATGAAGGCATTTTTGGGTCCCACTATAGTAGACCTAATGTTGTACAAATATTGCTAAGAATGGGGTACTTTTGGCCCTCCATGGAACAAGAGTGTATTTAATATTCTAGAAAATGTCATCAGTGCCAACAACATAGTGACCTTGTTCATGCACTAACACAGGAGTTGAGACCCATCACAACACCATGGCCTTTTCTGCAATGGGGATTAGACTTGTTAGGTAAGATTTATACTGATTCCTCTAATGGGTATAATTTTATTATTATTGCAACTAAATATTTCACCAAGTGGATAGAAGAAATTTCATTGACCTACATCACTAGAAAAAAATATCAAAATTCATTCTAAATTATCTGATTTGTAGGTATGGAATTCCCCAAACAATCATAACAGATAATGGAACCCCATTCAAGAATCAAGAAGTCCAATAACTTTGTTCCAAATTCTCTATCCAACATAGATTCTCCACACCCTACACCCCCAGGGAAATGGATAGGATGAAGCATCTAACAAAACCATCTTGAAGATACTAAAGAAGATTATTAATGAAGCCAGTTGTGATTAGCATTTGCAACTAAACCCAACTCTATGGGTTTATTGAACCAACATCAAACACCTATGGGTTCCACAACCTTTCTCCTTGGTCTACAGATCGAAAGGTGTCTTACCTATCGAAGTTGAAATCCCTTCATTGTGAATCTCACTAAAAGGTATGATCGACAACAAAGAGTATTAAGTATCCAATTTAAATGAGTTGGAACTCCTAGATGAAAGGCATTTGAGTGCATTAAACCATCTTTAGGTTTATCATAATCAACTCAAATGAAGCTATGATCAAAAGATTAAAGACAAAAAAATTTAGGTTGGTGACTTGGTACTCAAAGAGAATCAGAAGGTACAATTGAATCAAGATGGCAAAGGTAAGTTTGAACCCAATTGGTTAGGCCCATTCATCATCACAGCAAGCTACAACTTTGAATCTTATTAGTTGGCTACTTCTGAAGGAGAACCCATAGCCAAATTGCTAAATAGCAACCACCTCAAGAATTTATATACTTGAAGCATGCTAAAATACCCTAGGAAAAAGGGTAAAAATCCAAAAAATAAAAAAGATGGGTATGTGCAGGATCATGATGGGCCAAAAAGTGGCAATATATAAGTGATATGATGGCCCATGTGGCTAGTGACTTTTTTTTACCCAAAATTGATGAAACAAAAAATAGTTTTTAAAGGAGATTCTCAGCTTTCCACCAATATAAATTATGATTTACTTTGAATTTAATAAATAATTATTATTCATTTTCTATTTGAATTACGACTAAATTCCTGATTGATAGGCTAATTGAAAAACATCTATAGCTTTCAAACGGTATCACTTATTTTAAATCTGAAAGATGCATCACATTCTAAGCTTCACATACTCTAGGATTTTTAAAAAAAATGAATTTCATGAAGTTTTGACCAAGTTAAGGTGGTCGACATACAAGTTTTTATATTTTTTGAAAGTTGTAATAAAAAAATCATAATTAATTATTTACTTGGAAAAAAATTACAAAAAAATATTTATCACATCGGGACATGAGTCCTCTACTAATATCTAAAATCTTATAAAAAAATATTATCATTTTATTGGGGTTAGGGTGGTCAGATAGATACCTACTTATTTTTTTCCTAAAATTTAAGTACTACTACATTGAAATTTTGAATTTTCACCAAATAGATATTTAAAATAAATAAATAAACCTAGTAGTTTAGAAACTACATTCAATTTGCTACAGATTCTATTCTTACATATTTTTGAAATAATATAGATAACTAATTCAAATTTTTACGTCAAGTTTTCCAACTCTGATTTTTCTGAATTTTTTGCCACTTAAGGGCCTATTTTTTCCATGATGATCTTGCACATACCCAAATAAAAAAATAAAAATAAAACAAAAGGAAAGAAAAATAGTTAAGAGAAATAAAACATTCTTTTAAATGAAAACAACTTTGTGGTGCTCCTAAAATAGGTACCATAGTGAAAACCTGGAAAATAAGTGCTATGTTTGAATAAGACTTGCATCATTATATATTGGTAATATCTAAAGCATCCATCCATTCATTCCATAATAAAACACATGTCAAACCATGGCTTGATGATTGATTTAGTATTGAACCTTACTGCACCATCAACATCCATCCCCTCTAGTGAAAGTAGTCTTGTCTTGAACTAGGGGAAACTTCTCAAAACTGGTAGTGGATTAGATCCTTGAGTGTCCCATCATGGTCAAAACTATCAAAAATTGAAAAAATCTAAAAAAAGAAAAATCAAAACAACTTTGGATTATTCCTTCACTCAAAATTCTAATATATCAACATTTTCTTGAACCTCATGGCTAGTTCAAGTAGATTTCTCGCAACATATCATCTAGAAACAAAAGTGGAATATCAATCCAAGTTATCAATGTTGTTCGCATTCCAAAAACATGTTATGCTTTGAGTCAAAATAGTCAAACTACGTGGTCTCTACATGTACAAAGTAGGCAAGGCTTATTAGATCCTGAGGCCGTAGGTCAATCCCCTTAGGTATTTATCATGCCTTCTTTCAACTTAGTCAAAAATTCAAAATCCAAAAAACATTCACAAAATAGAAAATATCAAAAAAATATTCTCATCAAACCAAGCAAACTACGAGCCTCTATGTGTACAATGTAGGCAAGGCTTATCTTTGATGAGACCTCAAGGCCCTAGGTTAGTCTCTTGAAAACAAAAAAACAACATCATAAAACTCAGAAGAAACAAAAGGATCCTAACACCATCATCACAATTCATGATAAAATTTTCATCCATAATAAATAAATCATCATCTTCACCCTTTTGACAAAACAATCAAACAAATAGAGAAAAAATCAAAAGCTAGAACTTTCAAGCAAAATAATCACAAATATTTTATAACAAAATAGACAAAAATGATGACAAAGTATTAACTACCTATCTTTTTGACAATTCACCAACAAAATTATAAGATATGTCTTAACAGATCTATTCCTATAATAGAAATGATCAACACTGGATAATAGCCCCAACCTCAAAATAGATATGGCAAGTCATACTACAACTTTGTTTTATCTTTTTATAGTCTTATTTTTATGATTTATTTTATTTGAATCATTCCTAGGATCTCTCGAGGATATCCATAAGGATTTAGAGAAGAAGGAATGGGGGCAATTGAGTGTCATTTCAGTTTTTTGTTTGCAAGATATTTTTGTAATAATACCATGGTGAACACTTGCTTTATTGAGTGTATGGGATTTTTGTTGAAACAATCAATGTAGGAATTGCATGTTAGGTATTTTATACCTCTCTATGTAACTAGTTTGAAAATTTTTAAACACAACCCAACCATATACTTTAAAAAAAATTATGTATGTCTAGTATGAGAAAGAATATTCTTTGTATGTTGATTCAAAGTCTACGCAAAGGATACAAAGTCACCTTAGTTATCAATACCCTGGTGCATCGTATATGTTTGCTACATCAAAAAGGATTGTTAAAAATGTGAAGTCTCCAAGCGAAGCAAAAGAAAAATCATCAATAACTAACAACGTCAAATTTCTATCCATCATCAAATATTTCTTCTAACTAACATCCATTATGCATCACAATATCATTAGTACCATATCAATCCTACATCCACAATGCCATCAATGCATATCATGATGATAATAAAACAATAATTTACATCATGTATCAGGTATAGGGGATACATCCATCATATACATAATAAAATATCATATGAAGTAAAATATGATCAATCCATCCAGCCACATTATTTGCATACATCAAAAAAGTACAAAAATATGTATAAGCTACATCATCATACATCGTCATCCATAATCATAATAATAAAATGTAATGAAGCTAAATCAAAGCATGTGAATCACATATATATCATCATAAAAAATGAGAATGTCATGGTACATCATCAATGAAACATGTGTGATAGGATAATACAAAAATACACATATATACAAGGCCTCAGTTGGGCCGATGAATATATATACAAAAGCATGTCTACAATATAAGTTTCTAAATAGTAAACATCATAAAGATCAAGTACAAATAAATAGTTGATCGACCAGAGGAGGAGGACTCTAAGAATTAGATGGTGGATCAAACTATCTAATGGAATGTCCACCAAATGCAACCTCTATAGTAGTATTGGTCTCTCCAAACTGCGGTCGTCATTGTGCTCTAGGAGTGAAGGCATCATACAAGGTCTAATAATATGTCACATTTTGTAGTAATAGATCTCACTCAACAGGTATAATATCATGCTTTATCCTAAGGCTATCCCTCTTAGTGGTAATAGCCTACAAATCTTTCTTAGAAACAAGATGGTGCCCAATCTCTATGTCTCACTCTGCCTTGAAACCATCTCTCTCCTACCGAGCGATGTACCTCTCTATTGTTAGTGTAGCAATCTGAGCCTTTGTGGCCTATCACCGCTCTACCTCTACATCCCTCATAGCTTTCATCTACACTAACTGTACACCTCCACCTCCAAGTGGTGGAGGACCTAGAACATGTCCTTGATCTTATTGCATCATATCACCCTGTCTATCCTATCGACCATCCTGACAGGCCCTAGCAAGCTGCTCAACAATGATCTCAACATGTTATATCTCCCCACATTGACTTGTAATGCCTGCTCTACCCACTATAGGAACACTAAAAATATTTTTAAATCTCAATGGGATGTGTCATGCCCACCACTAATCAAAATCGAGGGTAGTACCAGGATTCGCTAAACCCACTAAACAACCCCACTAGAATGGGGAAAGAGCTCTGATATCAACAACAAAAGCATCATGGTTAGCCTATAGACCCCATACATGGACTTCTCTGGTAGTCCAGCCAAAATAAGCCTCATAGGCATCTGGAAACTAGTCCTATCTCTCTCAAAACTACCTACAAACCCTATCAGGTAGATATATCTCTAGTAGAGAATGAACGCAGATGATGTGCAATCTAGGTTGTCTACAATAAACCAACTACTCCTGATCATTAGGCCATGCCTTACAATCCATATACGGTCTCAATACAAAACTGGGAATATCATCAAAAACATAGTTCTAGTAGGGAAGCTATCCATGCAATGTATAATGTAGAAAATCTCCATAGTTCAATAAGAATATGGATCCCCAATAGTATGATCCAATATACCATTAGTTTAAGTAACTAGGATGTACTCCCAAGCTCATACATGAAAAAGATAAACACTAGAAAAAATAGATTTCCCACCATGATACGTAATCTCATGCATATCTTTGTACAAGTGAGCAAGAACACATGGACCCCATGCATATCTAGTCTTGTGTTCAAACATTTGTTTGATACACACACCCCAACCAATGGGAAAATGTTAGCCTCTCCTATTAGGAACAACAAGCCCCATGACGAAACCACAAAGAATAAGTGAAACAAGATCAACACTGCCCACAAAATCAGACAAGTCTATCTTTTCCTAGCGAGCCTCAAGATGTCTCACACCAAGTATGCAGTGCATAGTGTGGGTACCCCATCAAACAAAATATATAACAAGCTCTCCATGAATGAGTATATAGAGGATCCTTCACACATCCTCAAGGGTGATGGTGGCCTCCATAGTAGGTAAGTGAAAGGATGAGGTGTTTGAGTGCCACCTCTCCACAAGAGTGGTAATCATTGCTCTATGACATCTGATGGTAGAGATGTAGCAAATGTTTCGTAACCTGACAACATCTAAAATATATTGCTCTAACTCATGAAAATTAGTGATCAAATTGAACATATCATGTGGTCATCACTCTGTCAAATGGAGTGGATTAAGAATTGTCTACAACCATTCAACCCATGATGCTAATGATTTTGTATGAAAACACAAAAGGAGCCTATGATGGCAAACAAATTGACTTAGGATTCCAAAACAGTCAAAAGAAAGAAAAGAAAAATTCAAAAGCGATAATTTTTTTTGCAAAATCAAGCAAAATAGGAAAAGTGATGAATTTTTTTAGAGAAAAGCAATAGAAAAAATTTCAAAAGTGAAAAAGTAGGTCAAAATTGAAACTTTTCAATAAGTGCGTAAAAAACAAACAGAAAATCAAGAGCAAAAACAAAAAAGAAATAAATGACATCAAATGCACACATTTTAGGTGAAGGTGAAAAAAAGATGCACACATTTACATCAACTGTGAAAAAATTTAGTAGATGCAAGTGATAATATCAAATATGGCCCATTTTGAAAGAGAAAAAGTGAGAAAAACAATATAAAAGCGAAAAATTCCTAAACAGGTCTAGCTCAATCGAATACTTGGACTTTAGGCATTAATTATGCAAACAGGAAAAGATGAAAATGAGAAACAAAAGGGTACATACTAGGGCATCGATGCCTACAGGCCATTTGAACTCACGAACTAAATCCATGCAATGTGGGACTCCCCAAATCCTCGCAATAGCTCCTCAATAATCGACAAATCATGAAATCTAGAGGCAAGAATTTCCTATAGGCTCAAAGTGCAAATGAGGTAATTAGAACCCTAATTACCTATTTTAACCCTCAAAACTCTAATTTTTTACTTAGGAAACCTTCCTAGGTTAAGTTTAGGACATCCCAGGAACATCTAAACTATCAGCAAGACACCTATAGGCTTAATTTTTCACCCTCTACACATCGAAATTGAAATAGAACAGTGTCGTGACCCCAACCTCAAAATTGAAATTTTCAGCTAACCTCTCAAGGGGGTAGCCTGGAGTCCTACCATCATTCTACTGATCACCAGGGCATGGTGGGGCATATAATTTTTTCCAAAATCTTGATCTTAACACCAAAATCTTTGAAACAAAGCAACCAATACTTTGTCTCAAAGAGGGGGAAAATGTATACATGTAAAATTGACCTAACACTTATCACATATCCTAGATAACATTTTATCATCATCAGAATCATTATCACTTAATATCACTGCATTTCACATCAATTGCATCAAAAATCCTAATTTCCACTATTAGTTAAATAATATAGCATTATTTAATTAATTCACTTTTTCATCATTTTCAATGAATTAAATAAATTTCATTTATTTAATAAAGTCCTAATCCAACTTTATTTCCACTTGATTAATTAAATAACGTCAATTATTTAATTGTGTTGCTAATTAACCCTATTCCCCTAATTCATTTTAAATTATTAAATCATAATAATTTAATAATGTCACTTTCCCTCAAATTTGAATAATTAAATAAATTATTCAAACATCATCAAAAAGGTCAAATCAAACAAATGCAACTTTGTTTGCAAAAGTAAAACTTGATTTCCACGTTCAACTCAAAAAGATTAATTTATTAAATCAGTTAATTAATAATCCTCACCCACTTTCATGATTGAGCAAATTACGAACCACCAATTGCTCAATCTATTTCTTCAATCACACTGAACACTCAACATGATTTCTTCAATTACACTGATTACATAATCAATTTGCACTAATTATTCTTATCTATTTCCTCTCAAAATCTTTCGACCATTGATCAAGATATTCTACTACACGATCTCGAGCATTCATTTTGAATCACAAATTCTATATAACAAACATCTTTCTTTAAAAAAAAATTGAAAATCAACCTATTTTACACAATGAAATAATGTCAAGATCTTAATCGATATTTTGACAAAGATTCACACATATCTCTGATCAACACATGCACATTCTTCAAGATTTTGCACACACAATGGAGGTTTCATATTGATATGAACAACCCAACATCTTCGTGAACACACTCTGACACGAGATGGGTAACGATATAGCTTAGTGAATTCATTTTTTTTTAATTTTTTTTTTACTTTTCTTGAATTCATTATTCTAGTATCATTCATTTCATGAGTAATGGGCATAAATCTTGATTCTTGTTTTGAGTTAGATTAGCTTCAATTCATTTCAATTATCATATTTGACTCCATCGATTTTCCCCTTACACAATATATATATATATATATATAATATTAATAATATATATTATTAATATATTATATCCATAATATATTTATATTATGGATATAATATATTAATAATATATATTATTAATATTATATATATATATTGTTTGATATATGTTAAAAGTGCTTTGAATAAGCATAGCACCTAGCACTGCCATATATATAGTGGCCAAAGATTAAAACTTGCACATAAAGCACATAAGGAGAATAAGTCAATAGACTTATGCACAATGTATAAGTGAAGTAAATATTGCTCAACATTGCGAGTGAAAATAAATGTAGTTTCTAACATTTGCATCCTTGATAGAGTATGGAGACATCATATCAAAGAATGTACTAGATGGACTACCACCAATCTGGATTATCAATCATCACATAGACCTTATACCGGGAAAAAGTTTCCAAACAAGGTAGCACATAGAATGACACCAAAAGAGAATGCAAAATTGAACTAAGAGATACAAGAGTTGTTGAAGAAAGGATTGATCAAAGAGAGCTTAAGCCCATGTGTGGTACCTGATGTACTTGCACCAAAGAAATATAGAGAGTGGAGAATGTGTATAGATTATAGAGCAATCAATAGGATCACTATCAAGTATAGCTTTACATTTCCAAGGATGGATGACATTATGGAATATTTAAGTCGAGAAAATTATTTCACAAAGATTGATCTAAAGAGTAGATATCATCATATTATAATCAGAGAATGAGATGAATGGAAGGTTGCATTTAAGACTAATGAAGGATTGTATGAGTGGTTAGTAATTCCTTTTGGATTGAACAATGTACCTAACACTTTCATGAGGTTGATGAATTAAGTATTGAAATGATTCTTGGGTAAGTTTTTCATTGTTTACCTGGATGATATTCTAATTTTTAGTAAGACTAGAGAAGAACATTTGTGGCACATCAAATAAGTATTATAAATATTGAGAGAAGAAAACTTGTTGATTAATATCAATAAGTGTAGCTTTATGAAGACAAATTTGGTGTACTTGGGTTTTGTCATTTCTACTAAAGGATTAAGGATGGACCCTGAGAAGGTTAGAGAAATTATTGATTGGCCTACATGGGTAAACATTGGAGAGGTAAGATCATTCCATGGATTGACTAGTTTCTACCAAAATTTATTAGAAGCTTTAGTAGCATTTGTACACCTATGATAGAGACAATGAGAGAAGATAGGAAAGGTTTTAAGTGAACATTTGGCGCACAAAGAAGCCTTAAATTATTGAAAGAAAAAGTGACAAAACATCTAGTATTAGAATTACCTAATTTTTATAAAGTATTTCAAATTGATTATGAAGCAAGTGGAAATGCAATAGGAGTAGTGTTGATTCGGGAAGGAAGACCCATAGCTTATTTTATTGAGAATTTGAATGGTACTAGAAGAAGATATTCAATTTATGATCAATAATTATATGCCATAATTCAAGTCTTGAAAAAGTGAAGACACTATTTATTGGCTAAGGAATTTGTTTTGTATATTGATCATCAAGCCTTGCAGTATTTGAACAGTCAGGGAAAGTTGAACCAAAGACATATGAGATGGGTTGAGATCTTACAAATTTCTACCTTTGTGTTGAAGAATAGTAGTGGAAAGTCAAACAAATTTGCAAACACATTAAGCAGGAGAAGGAATTTGTTGACAAAGATGAGAGTAGAAGTACTAGATTTGGAAGAACTAAAACATATGTATGAGGATGATCCAGATTTTTCAAAAGCTTGGAGAGCATATAAGGAACCAAAGGTGACAAACAAGAGCCAATGTTTGGTTTATTTTATTCAAGAAGACATGTTCAAAGGAAATTATTTACACACTCTAAAGAGTTCAATGAGGGAGAATGTAACGCCCATCGTGCAAACCCCAAGGGACAACAACTATGCACACATCTTATTTTATTTTTAAGTAAAAAGAACACATATAAAGAACCATTAACATTATTACATTACACAAAAATATCTTAAACATCAAGTCCTTTGGAGAATGCGAGGTCACATCGCACAAAACTAACCCAATACGAAAGATTCATATAAAACTAAATAACTTAACTAAGTTTACATCCATCATAATCATTAAAATAACCATTTGTAAGAGATGACATCCATACATTCATAAGCATATATATAAATACATCACATGATACCAAACCATCATAAATCTCATAAATCATGAATGACTACAAGAGTGCATTTACATTACATCATCTTTTAATACATTATATGTTCACATACATGAGTTACATCAAAATCTCCCATACATGTGGGATAGATAAAACATACATGATGAGCATCAGGTACAGCTCCATCTGGAAGATACTGTGTAGAACAAACGTTGATGGGGAACCCAATGGGTGTGGAGCACGTTCCACTCAACCATGTGGGTTTTAGAAAAAAACCCACCCTCGTGCTCAAAGGTGACAAGGAAGTGACCACAACCAAGTATGTCAACAAGCCTAACACCAATAAAAATAACATAGCAACAGTAACTCTAATAGAAACAACAAGAGATTACTCAGATCATAAACGACAACAACCAAGATCCAATCATAATAAAAACAAGACCATAAAACACATCACAAATCAATCAAAGGAAACAACCATTAACCACTTCCAGAGGCAAGTAAGAAAGAAAAGCACAAGGGCAACTAGTGGAGAGTGTCATCGCATAGTCCAATATGGGTTATCCTGGCCCTTCCTCCTACATGAGAAGTCAACCCCCATCTATGGTTATCCTGGCCCTTCCTCCTACTTGAGGTGCTGACCCCATAGGGTGACTCATGTGGAGCCGTTAATCTCTCATGGGGATGAGGTAACGACCTTGCCAACCATGGCCTTCTCAGTCTACCATTAGTCTGTGAAAGCCCTAATGGATAAATGAAGTATCCAAGATTATCTTATTATGTTATTACTACCCATCCCCCTAAATTCTTTTATTAGGTTTACACTTGTTAATCTAACTCTTACATGGGTTATCCTGGCCCTTCCTCCTTTTGAGGCACCAGCCCCCATGAAGAGCCACTCTCCCTAGAGACCCCAAAAAATATACAAAACCAAGGGTAGTATCACATAAAATGAACATTAAAATCTCAACAGAAAAACATGTGAGGCATTACCCATCTCGCTAAAAGCACATAATTAGAGTCTCAACCATTCCCGTACAACCCTTTCAAAATAGTGATACTTAATAACTTGTCACATCAAAAGTACATAAAGAGAGATACATCAATTAATAAATAAGCTCAAGCCTCTAGAAACCTAAGGTTCACGATATCCCTAAGTGGGTTCCTAAAGAAAACTGGGTTCCCACATCAAAAAAACCAAAATCAAAATCATGAAGCCAAAGCTAATTTATAAGATTCCAAATACAAAACAACACCATAATTTTCACCCATTGTTATAACGAAATCAGACTCCCAGATCCAACAATTCATTCAATTTCATTCACAATTAAATAAAAAGATTTAATTCCCATTTTCAATGAAATAATTTTGAAATAAAACATATTATTAAATCTGGTATATGATTTTTCCAATTCAGAGAATAATTTCCAATAATAATATCCTCATAAAAGAAAACTATATAACTATATATCTTTATATCCTAGTGTTATATATATATATACACAAATAAAACATATATTCAGACTTTGGTTACAAATATACATATCTCTATTTTTATTCTGATATAAATTCTTGCAGGATTCTATTCTGACAAAATATAAAATATAACATATATATATTCCATTATATATATATATATATATAATAAAATTTAAAAATAATTAAAATGTACAAATATTTGTACTCCTGGGCGCATGCAGTCCAAAGGACTACTGCACACAGCAATCTGATGGACTTTTGTGGCAGTCTTTCTGACTGCGGATGCAACCCAACTCATGGGGCTGGGCAGGGGTACGACCAAGGCCGAGCCCCACCCAACAGATGGAATTAAATCTCGTCATCGTCAATGTACTACGGCCCCATACAAGAATGAAATTTTCAAATAAATTTAATATATATATAAATATATTTATATATATGTACACTGTTGTGTATAATCATATATATATTTATGTATGTGAGTATTATCAAGAACATAGTACTATGGAAACTGGAAATCATAGTTGTTCTTATATATATAATATATTTACATATATATATATAATATATTTACATATATATATATATATATCTAGGGGTATGTATATATATATATGTGTATATATATATTATATATATATATATATATATAAACACATAATCCATTCATTTCAGAGAGGCAATAATTTTCCTATAAAAAAATTATAAAATAAAATCTAGCACTTTTTAGAGACTCAACAATAAATTTCTCCCAATTATTTGTGCCCCAAATGATTTCTAAAACGTCAGCAGATTTTTCTTTTACATGTTAGAAAACCAAGATCAGATTTGCAAACCAGAAAAATCACCTTCCATAGAAGAGAAAAATGAAAAAGTAGAGATTTGCAAAAGATGTGCAAATTGATATATTCGAAGTACAAAATATTACAAGAGATAATTTTCTTTATAAAAGCAAAGATTCATAACACTAATCTTATCTTGAGCAACAAGATAGCTCGATAAGATAAAGATAAGAACCTATAACTTAGGAATTAAATATTCCTAAGTAAACTTATGCAAAGTATAATTAAATATTAATTACACCAACACCCCCCCCATAAGTACAACTTAGGGAGAAGCAGATTATTATGCAAATATGAGTCCCGGCAACAAGGCCAGATCAGGTACTCATATACAAGTGTAAAAAGAACGAAAACCTTGTGGGAAAAACCCCCCTTCAGAGAGATGAACTACTGTGAAGAATCACTGGAAGAACTCTGAAGAAGCAACACTAGAACCCCAAATCTGGCAATTAAGGAAAGATACTTCTATTTGCAAAATACCATATCAGAATCACAAAGGCAATAGCAGACCCGATGCCAAGGAACACTGGAAACTCACACACTGGATCAACCCTAGAATTTGTAAGCAATAGTAGATGAAAGGATGAAAGGACCCATAATGATGACAAATCTGGAAGTTGTGTCTCTCAAAGCCAATGCAAAACTAAAACTAAAACTGCCCATAGGATGAGTACCATCAAGATTCTGGAACATTTACCATAAAAACATGGCCTTCAAACTAAGAAAGGTCTGAACCAATGAGGATCAAGAACCATAAAATCCCAATGTGAAGTGTGAACTGAAGCAAACCAAAGATGTATCGAGCTAAGCAAGAAAGAAGCTAAAAGGAGACAACAGGAAACCAGACAAACTCATGCGAGTTGTCATCAACATGAAAGATGGATGCAATAACCCCCCTTAATGGAACTTTATATCAATTCGTTATTACAATACCCAATGATTGTAGAAAGAGATAATGCAAAAATACATAAACATAAAGAAAAATGCAAACCTAGTGCACGAAACAAAAATGAACACATGCATAAAATAAGGTACACATATTCTGTAAATGACCTCAAATCTACATAGAATCTGAAACCAGCTTTCCAACACCGCGAAAATTGTGAAAAATGGATAAGCGAGTCAAAAGATATGCTTCCCAGAGTGAAAACGGAAACATCTGACTTCCAAGGCTGAAAAAAGCATCAAAAATGAAAAACCATAAAATCACACCTACACCATTGCGTAGAGCATCAAAACAGCTTTCTAACAATATCTCGTTTGCAAAAAAGAACGTCGTATGCCCAAGTTACGTCCCCGGTCATCCATATGACCGGGGCGGGGGCTTAAGGTCTCAGTGGGGGCTAGAGTTGGGCACACGATCGCCCATAGGACCTCGCGGTCTGCACTAAAGCCCGCGGGGGCTGAGAGGAGAGAGTAGTGGGCTGGTGGCGAATGCGAGTGGCGGTGGGCTTGCGGTGGCCGCCAGGCGGTGAATGGGTGGCGGGTTAAATATGAACCAGCCATGCAGGATTTTCACCATGTTTTTTTATTTTGTTTTTTTTCAAAAAATGAGCCTCAAAAATTGTGCCTGGGGGCCGTATGGCCCTTGGGTAAAAATTTTTTGCCTCTCTGGACAACTTTTCCAAATCAAAAAAAATTTATATGAAAATGGGGGTTTGTGGGCCCTACGAATCCAACGGTGAGGTCCGTTTGGGCCCAAAGTGCCCCGAAAATCAGGCGACCCCCGAATCTATCAGAAAAATC
This sequence comes from Sequoia sempervirens, assembly GCA_007258455.2. NCBI lineage: Eukaryota > Viridiplantae > Streptophyta > Pinopsida > Cupressales > Cupressaceae > Sequoia > Sequoia sempervirens. The sequence goes on from VDFB02275175.1 coordinate 117,127, forward strand.
ACCAAGTTTACAACCCTCAAAAATCTGGCAAACGGTGACGAAAATGAATGAAATAAAACTCATTTCTGACTTTTTCCAGCGCTTTGAATCCAACAGAAAACCCCTATCTGATCCAAGATGCTCCATAAATGCGCTCAAGAAATAAAAACCTCGAGGGACCTCGAATGAGCTCTGTAATGTGTTCCTCCAAAAAAGCTGAGAAGGGGCTGCAAATCGAGGCTTTGATACCATGTGAGAAAACAAAGATTTTCTTTTACAGAACAACATATTGGCTTTTTCAAATTTAACAAACAATAAAAGATCAATAAAGGAACGTGGAGTCTTGTGCTTGCTACGAAGTTGATGAAGTTTTCCTTTGATTCGAACTAGCCTTTTGAAGAGCTCCTCCACCCGTTTCTTGATCCAATTTTAATCCACTTTTCTATTCAAAATTTTTTCCCCAGAAATAATGAAAGAGAAACAATTTTTTTACAAAGACCAAAGAGAAGGTGCGAATTTTTCCAGAAATCAATAATTTTCTTGAAGCTTGTGTCAATTTTCCTGTGAATGAAAACCTCTCATTTTTCCTATTAAATAAAAACATATCTTTTTTTTTTTTTTGAAAACTTAAAAAAAATAGGATGAATATAAATCTTCTATTTTTTAACCATCTTTTTAGCCAAAAATCTCAACATTCATTGGTCCTTTTCTTCTTTTCTTTCTTTTCTTGATTTTTTTTTTATTCGAGCTGCACTTTTTGTTTAAATTTCAATTTTGCTAATTTATACTTGCAATTCACACAATTTAACTTATTTAATTATATTATTCCATTAATTATCCTCAACATGCTATTTTCATTAAATTATCTAAATACCAATTTAAATAGTTTAATTTACACCTTTCAATTTATTTATCTTTAATAAATTACATGGCTTTTAATTTAATACTTTTATATTATAATAAAAACTATTCCAATAACTATTATTAGCATTTATTTTAATTATTTAATTATTTAAATTACATCATAATACACACCAACGTAAAATAAATAATATAAATACATTCACACAAAACAACTATCATAAAATGCAAAAATGACTAAGGTCAAAGATGCACAATACCACTAGACATACAATAGGTTGAAAAACTTGGGATGGGGTGACTTCCTTATCATCTCTATATCAACTTCATGCCCATTGGGTTAATTTGATGCTCGCCCTATCCTGCCGAAGCAGGTGGAATCAAGACTTGTTCCTACAATTCTTGCATACAAACAAGGTTGTGTACAACATGTATATATATATAATCAAATACATCACATCGTGAGAAGGAATCACAGTGTAGTAGGGCACTCGCAAATGAGTGGTGCTACACTATCCCCTCACCAAAACTATAATAACAATTACAACATCAAGTATAAAGTAACATTGCTAAACTAAACTGATCACATCATATCATCATAAAATAATTACTAATCTACTGCATCACAATATACTACTAAAATCAAATTAAACCTCACCAAATCAAATGTAACCATAATGTCATATCATAATATCCATGTCATCAAATAAAGTAGCATAGTCATCAAGCAGTCGGGTAAGTGCACCAAGATGGTTCCCAAAAAAGGGGCTTAAGTGGCCACTTTTTTTCTGAAATCAGGAAATACTGACCTTGGACGTGAAATTGAGGATAGCTACACTCAAAAATTTTAGATGGAACAAAAACAAGGACTGTAGTGCTCCGAGTCTACTTTCTAAACTACTAATTTATTTTGAAAATGGTTGAGATTAAGGGGTTCAAAAGAGGGATGCACACAAATTGTTGTTGTTTTTGTCAGAAAAACATAACATAGCAACTCTTGTGTGACCCGAGCACGGTGAACTTTTTTGCAGTATTTTTAAAATTACTCTAGTCAAAACTTAGATAATAGTATGTAGTAGGGACATAATTTTTTCTCATAATTTTTTAATGAATATTTGATTTTTTATTAATTTTCTAAGTGGGCACTTCCTAAAAAGCAGAATTTTGGCCGTGCTCCCCCTAATTTTTTTTGAAACTAATAGATTTTTTTTTTAA